>VWZE01010641.1:303359-335857 GCA_013396675.1 Eubucco bourcierii
CCTCTCCTCAGCTCCAAAGCGTGCCAGTGCCCCCGTCAGACCAGGCAGGGAAGACCAGTCCCTCCTTAGCGAGGGCTGCCGTGGTGCTCCCGGTGACCGGCGGGGAGGCAGCGAGGAATGCCATGATGAGTTTCTGCCCCTCTGCGCCCTGCACTCCTGTGGATGCCGCGCAGCTTTGTTTCTGCTGCTCTTAGCACTTAAATAACCAAACTCTGATCAGCTCCCTAAGTGAAAGGAGACACTAGCTATAAGCAGCGTGAGCAGGATTGGAAAGGCTGGGGATTTATTTAAGCCAATCTCTCCCACCTCCGAGCCGCAGCCGGATCGTTTATAAGTTCAGGAAAGTGCAGTAAGAATTATCGGTCTCTTAATTGGTTAGGATGGCAGGGGAGGGAGCGGAACGGAAAAACACCGACTGGGAGGTGCTTCAGCGTTGCTCAGTTTGGAGCAGGTTCCCGAGCCCTGTGATCGAATGGAAATCCCAGTAGAATAATCCTCGTCCGGAAAGTATCTGTTGTTTACTGTCGTAGAGCATACCTTCGAGCACAATCGAAAATTGAGTGCCATCAGGAATTGGAATAGCTTTGAAGCAGTGGGCAAAGCAATTACGCCTGATAGCTGCTTGGCAGAGATTGGATCGGGCTGCGCTTGGAGGGGAGAGGGAATAAAATTCCGGACTTTCTGAGTCTGGACCCCAGCGAAGGAGATGCTGTCCCTGATTTGCTATCTCTCTGGCTATTGTTTTCAGCTGGGCACCGAGGCCCGGGAGCAGGCGCCCGGTTTGTAGGGTATGGGGGGATTTGCGCTGGAGCGTGGCTGGAATCGGGGTCAGGATCTCCGGGCAGTAGGGGAATATATGTCCCCTGCACGGAAGGAGCAGCTTCTCTCGGCATGCCGAGTCGCTTCCGAGGGGACCTGTTGTCCTCGCTCTCGGCCTCGGACAGAGAAATGCGGGACGGAGGTTTTCCTCTGTCCCTGGTGTTGTCTGTAGGGAACGGCTTCGGAAAGTGATGCTGGTCGTTTCTCCAAAGTCCCTAGCCAGTCTCAGAACAGAAGAGTCCAGGCTTCCCTCTTTCTCACACTCTGCACCGCGGAGTGTTTCACCTGGGACACTCCCCGGACGCGCCGGCCCCTCTCGGTCGAGGTACCCCTGGAGAGCACAGGTGCGGGTGCGCGGCGTTGCATAGGGCCGTGAGAGCACCGTCCACGGGGAAGAAGGATGTGCTGGCGGCCAAAGGTTACATCGCTGGAAAGTACAAGAGAGGCGAAGACTTGGAAGGGCTGCGGCAGTACTTCCTCCCAGGTGGAATAACGCATACCTAAGAGGCCGAGAAAACATCTTTCCCTTATAAGATTTATCAAGCTAGGTTATTTCGAGGAAAAAAAGAACACCCACACTTGTTCGAAAAACGGTCCGCTGCGAGGTCTAGTTTTCACGGGAAATGAAACATTCCGTTTGGGCTGGCCAAAGACTCCTATCTCTGTAGGGACACTGGATTTTAGAACCGGGGCTGACGGGGGCCAGCCTCAGATGTCGGTCCGTTCATAGAAATGAGCAAATCCAGCAGCAGCCTCCATCTCGGCTCTGCAGCTCTCCACAAGAGCCTCTCAGGCCCTTGCGGGTGCAGGGTGCCTTCGATGTGCGGGGATCACCGGTCCAGAAGCGAGCGGCGGGACCGGCAGGGGCAAAAGCAGCGCACTTCCCGCTCCCGGCTCCGGCTGCCCTCCCAGAGTCGTTTGGCTTCGTGTGTGCTCACAAAAAGCGACGGATCCTGTGAACTTCGACGATCTTTAATATCGGCGAAGATAATAAACATTTTTTTTTTGCTCTCACCTTACACATAGATTTCAGTAACAAAGAGATTTACACATCGTAACACGTTTTAAAGGTAATTCTCGGAAGGTGGTTTGTGAAAATTAAAGTAATTTCACTAATAACAAAAGCTGCCTAGTTTGGTTGAAAAGTGTAAAGAAACAATTAAATTATACATGGCTACTCTAATAACGACCCATTTTAATTTATTTTGTTGCAGCGTTTCCCCTTTGGATTTTAAAATATTGTTTGGAGGTTGGCGATGCTTTCGGTAACCTTCACGGCTGCGGGAGGAAGTACCGAAGTGTAAGTTGTCACCGGGAGGACAACGGGCTCGGTCATTATAGCGTCAGGTAAATGTTCGTGGCGTTTCCGTTATTATTTTAGCTGGGAAGGGAGGGGAGGCGGCCGGAGGATGCAGCCGTGCGCTGCTGGGTGTTCCTATGACCCCGGCAGCGGCTTCAGTGCCGCTGGTCGAGTACGGCCGGTGGAGCCGCGCAGGGGACAGGGCAGGAGGGTCGCGGTGCTCCCCCACGTAATCCGCCTTCACAGCTCCCTGGAGCTGTCCCACGCGTGGCCGTAGAATCACCCACACCCCCACTCCCCATGTTTCGTATTCAGTGATCGATCTCCCGCGGGCGAGTCTGCGGGCCCGCCTCTGTCTCAGGTCCCGGGCAGGCGCCTGGCCACAGCGCGTACCGCCACGTCCTCTGGGCGCTGCCGCCCACCCCCGGGCTTCCCGCCGGTCCTTCGCTGCCGGAACACGGTATCCCTCGCTACCAGGGAAACCCGCCGTGTCGCCTGGTAGGGCTGACACGTGAGATGCCATCGAGGGCCCTCCGTCCGCCGCCTCTGGGATGCACGCTGAGAAAGGAGCTGCTGGTTGGGGAAGGAAGAGAGAGTCCAGGGCTCTTTAGGAACAGTGCCAAGCCAATCTCCCCAAAGCAGGTTACTTACGGCGCTGCAACCCTCCCCTACCTGCCCAACCATTTTCTACCCTCTCACACGGGTAGGTCAGAGAGACGGGACAGACCTGTCAAACGCCAGCCTCGGTCCCCTTGCAGAGAGGACTCACTCCTCTCCTCCTCAACGGGGCCCCCGGTACCCTGGCACGTCTAGCTCTGAGCAACGTGTCGCTGCCCTGTGACCGGGGACTAGGAGCATCCACTGAGGGGAGGCGGGGGCTCGGGCAGCCCGCAGAAGGTGAAGGAGACGCGGGTTCCTTCTATAGCGGCAAAGGCACCTGGAAAGGCACTTTCCCTTCGCAGATCCGCCCTCCCCGGGCTGTGTCACTTCCCCTGGCTCCTGCAAGGGTGGAGGCTTTTCGGTGCGGTCCCCAGAGCCTGCGACCCTGCCGCCCTCGAGAGTCCCTGCGGACACGCACGGGACTGGCAGGGCAAGTCATCCAGCACGTACTTACTGGCCACCTGGATCCCTCTAACAGACTCGCCAAGTCCTTCCTAAAGCGGAGGGACTTTATGGTGAGATTTAGTGGCGCTTGCACCAGAGGAGGGGTGGGAGTGACGAATGTGGGAGATATATTCTCCCACAGTAACCTCTCCCCCTCCATACCCGGCTCTCCTCGTCCACCTCTTCCCCCCCTCCCGCGTGTCTGGTCCGGCTGGGTTCAGCAGACTGGGCTGTGGGCAGCCCCTCGGCGGAGGCAGTGTGAATGGAGGATCGGCGTGGCTGGCTCCTCCTCCCCTGCAAGCGCCTCTATTTGAGCTTTGCAAACTCGAGGGTGAGCAGGCATCCGAGGTGAGGCGTGCGAGGTGGTTGTGCCCCCCGAGTACGGACAGACGGACATACGCGCGGACACAGGCACACCGCATCCTGCCCTGCCCTGCCCCGCTCTGCTCTGCTCTGCTCTGCCCTGCGCTGCGAGCGGGTGCAAACCCGGAGGCGATCCTGGAGAACAACCTTTCCTTGTCGTTGTTGCCAGCTCCCGCAGGGCTGGACCCGGGGAGCTGCGTCGCGGAGCAAACTTCTCCCAAAGGGCTGAGTTCGCCAGCCTGGTGCCTGCAGCCGGAGCCGGCCTCCGGCTTGGCGGGCAGAGGCCAGGTATCCTGGAACAAGTGCGGCCCGGGAGGAGACTGGCTGCCCGGCGGCAGGCAGAAGGTCTGCGAGCAAATGGGCTCTGATGTCCGAGACCTCAACGCGCTGCTACCGTCCGTGCCCTCCCTGCCGGGCAACAGCAACTGCACCATGCCAGTGAGCAGCGCGGCGCAGTGGGCTCCCGTCCTGGACTTCCCCCCAGGGGCCTCTTACGGCTCCCTGGGGCCGCACTCCTTCATCAAGCAGGAGCCCAGTTGGAACGGGTCGGACCCGCACGAGGAGCAGTACCTGAGCGCCTTCACCGTCCACTTCTCCGGCCAGTTCACCGGCACTGCAGGGGCTTGCCGCTATGGACCGTTCGGCGCTCCGCCGCCCAGCCAGCCGCCCTCCGGCCAGGCTCGGATGTTCCCTAACGGTCCCTACCTGCCTAACTGCTTGGAGAGCCAGCAAGCGATTCGCAACCAGGGTAAGAGCAGCGCTGACAGGAGACCCGGGCTCGGGGGTGCGGCCCCCGGGGGCGTCCGTTTAGCCTCGCCAGGCTGCGCTCGATGTAAACACCGAGCCCAGCCTTTCTCCGCGGCAGCCGGCCAGGGTTAGGAGATACAGCCGTTCTGTGCCTCTTTGGCCTCTCCTCAAGTCAGCCACGTAGCTCCGGGGAGTTTTAAGAGCCACCAGTTGCTCTCCCCCACCACTTGTGTGGGGAAGCGGGCTACCAGTCGGACTGGATCCCCTAAGGCCGCTCCCCGGCTCTGAGGAGCCTCTCGCCTCACAAAGGTTTGTTCGGGCTGGGGACGGCGCAATCCTGAGATGGAGATGGGGACGGTACCCTGAGATATTTCTCTCTGCAAATCTTAGGGAAGAGGGGGAGTGGGGGTATGTGTGGGTGTTACCTCCAAACCTCCTCCTGAATCCGAAAGCCGCTGTCCGCATGTCAGTATTTTCCAAGCCCCTCGTATTAACTTCGGGAGTGCTGAATGCCCCCGGGTCGGAACACACAAACAGGGCCGCCACATAGTATATTTTCAACATCTCCGTGACCAGGACATACTGCGGTTTGCACAGCCCTGAGAAATTCGCGTGGGCTGCACGGCAGAGCGATGGATCATCCCCTGCGTGTGGCACAGGGATCATCATCTAATCGTTTTTCTTCCAGCGGCTGCGGTATAAACATCTGCTGGCGCAAACATGAGGAGAGAGAGGGGACGAGCTTGCCCGAGACTTTTCGGGTCTTATTCCTCCTCCTGCAGCCTGCCCCGTGTTGTCGAGCTCCTGCCCCGCACTCCGTGGTCCCGCGCGAACTGCTGGGGGGTTCTGGCCGGGGCGACTCGGGCTGTCAGTGGCTACGCGGCCCAGCAGGAACAGCACGACTCGCCGGGGTCTCGCCGCTTAGGTCGCAGGGTTCTCGGCACCCAGCCAGCAGCTCGGGCTTGCTGTGCACTGCAGGGGCAACCACGCACCCACAGAGAGGGGCTGGGGGCAACTGAAGGACTCGGACGTTTCCGGCTGGAAAAGTGTGACAGGGCAGAGGCCAAAGCAAAGCCGGACGGGCTCGCTCTGTTCCAGTCACCGTGGGGTGGCCCGAGGCCGGTAAGGCAGCTCGAAGCGACGTTTATAGCGAGGAGAGGCGATGGCGGTGCAGGGGAAGCGGTTTTTCAGCAGCAGGGCCGTGCACAGGCCTCCTCGGGCAACGCAGGGTCTCAGACTCTGTGCTCTGCTGCTTTCGTCTCCCGGTCTTGACTCCTCTGTCCTCCCAGCGTCGGTCTCTTAATTTCGGAAACCGCAGAGCCAGGGGCCTGAACCGGGTCGCCGATCCCGGCAGAGAAAGGTGAACAGCATTGATGGAGCTCCGGGAGAGGCCAAGGAGCTTTGCCGGGAATTTTTTTTTTTAGATATTTGCAGTGATTCTAGACACTAAAAAGGATTTGTGATCTCTGGGCCCAAAGAGTGACGAGAAGGCAGAGAGGAAGGTGAAGAAAATAAACTCGGTCCTGTGTGGGCGAGGAACAAAATAACTGCGACCCCGCGTCACCCTGTAGTCTGAGCTTAACTTCTCCGAAAAGAAACCGAGCCTTCACTATACCAAAACACGGAGTCCGCGCTGGGCTTTGCTCGCTTTGAGGGCGGCACCGCCAGCCCAGCACACACCTGTGCCTGCTCGAGGGGCCGTAGCTCTACACCGGCCCGGCCCTGGGCGCATCGAGGCCCTTCAAGGGCCTTGAGGAAGGAGAAAGGTACTCCCGGGGAGCCATGACACGCGTTCCGCCAGGCCAAGCAGCCTCTCCGCTGGAGGAGGTGGGAGCGAGGTTTGTTCCCTCAGCTGGGGGCGGCATCCCCGCGAGGGTGGCACTGGGGCTTAGCCACAACTGATTTTGTGGCACGCAAATCTTCCCTTCGGCAGGGAAGATTTCGGCAGAGCGTTTGCTTCTTTTTTTTTTTTTTTTTTTTTTTTTTTTTTTTTTGTTTATGGATGAAGTGTTCTTGCTTTGGCTTTCTTTTCTTTGTTTTTGTTTTTGTTTTATTTGTTTGTTTGTTTCGTGGTTTTTTTTTTTCTTTTAAATCTGTTTTCTCCGGCCGTGGGAAAGATGCTACCTTGGCTCTGCGATGACATTTCTGCCAAGTCTGGAATAGGGTTGGGAGGTTAGGGAACTCAGGCTTTGAAACCTCTGCCCGATTTTTCTTCTTCTCATTCGCCTGTCTCTCTCATGCAGCTGGGCGCCTCCAACAACTGGATGCCTCCAGCGGGCCCCATTCTCCAGCAGATGTACAACTTTCAATTATTTTCAGCACGTTTTAATCAGACCTGGCTCTGATAACGCCCTAATTAAAGAGACCTCACTATCGGCATCTCGGTTCAGAACTCAACTTTCTTATCACATTCCTGAAGCTTTGGGTCAGGCAACACCGGAAAATGCGGCCAAAACCGCGTTCTGCTCCGAGCTGAGTTTTGAAGGTCACTGAAAGTCTACGCCTGGCCAAAAGTAACGTAAAAAGTGTCAGTGTTTTCTGAAAATTAAAGAACAGGCAGAGAGAAATGGGGGAAAGTGAGCTGAAGGCTGAACCTCTACCCTGAGGGCCAAGGGAGGAGATAAGGAGCGAGGAACAGCTGTGGGATGGGAGCCCCTAAGGTACCGGCCTGTCATCGCTGCTCATATCGCCGCGAAAGGAGCTCTGCTTCTAAGGCAAGGAGGATGTGAGAGAGAATTGGCCGGGGGCAAACCAGCACCGCTTATATCCTAGGGCAGGCTCAGGGCCGATTTAAAATCATCGCGAAGGTGAAAGTTTCAAAGTCTTCTGGATTTCTTTTTTCCCCTTCCTCAGTGCTCCCTTAATTTCTCCCACGGAACCCTGTATATTCATAAAGTCTACTAATGTCTTTGGATCCAGACTATGTGCAGAGAAAATAAAACGGAGAAACAGCTATTGGATTGCTTTGTTGCTCTCTCCCGTTTTATTTTGTCTGAACCCCGCCATGATTATCGACCGGCAGTGCTGAGCAGAGACCTGTACAGCACCAAGCACCCGGCACCGACAGGAACACAGACCCTGGAAACAGACCCGAGTACTCCCTGTCCACTAGCAAAACCACCCACCGACCACATGCCACATCCGGAGAGGGCTGTGGAGGACGCCCGTGCTGGAATAAAATGGTTAATAGAGGGGTGTGAGGGAGGGAAGGAGCGCTCGTCGTCGCTTTGGTTTCTTTTCGCAACTCTCGTCGGACTTTTTGTTGTTTGGTTTGGTTTTTTTTTTTTTTTTTTGGTGTGTTTTTGTGGGTTTTTTGTTTTGTTTTGTTTTGTTTCTTTTTTAGAGTGACTCCCAGGGACCACGGTTCTCGGGGTAAATGCTGATGAGCCGAGAAACCTCTGAGATAATATTACTTTGTAATTACTTTTTTAGCCGAAGTTGTTTAGCCAGCTCCAAGTCATTAATGAAAGTTGGTGTCCAAGCACCTGATTTACGATTTGGTGTCGGCCCAGGGTCAGCAGAGGTTCCCTCTTTCCATCTGAATCTGCTTGCTGTAGGAAACAAAATAGGCTGTTTATTATTTTGGAGAGCAATTTTCGCTGAAAGGAGGAGTTTTATTTTTTTGTGTAGCATTCCACCTTTTTATTGCAGACTGTTCAGAAAGCTTCTCTTAGGAAAAAAAAAATAATGAAAGATTTAAGGATAACTGCTCAACTGTAAACAGCAGAGTACACTGAGCAGATGGGAATCTTCCACTTTAAGATGAGCAACAATTAATGAAAACATCAATTTTTATTACCGAAGCCGATCTGTTCTCTTTAAGCATGAACGAGACTTCCGACTTTCCGCCATCGGAGTGGGCTGTCCGGCTCGCTTCTCCCAGGGCCGGGGTGTCCCCCCCGTCCCCGTCCCCGTCCCCGCAGCCTTACGAAAAGCATGTCCTGGGCAAGGGAGGACATTGAACAGTGGAGTACAGGCTCTGCATATCTTTTTCCCCACCGTGGCAGCAGCACAGTGGGATATCAACACGGTGTAATGAGGGAGCAACGTTCCGGCAGCCCATGGCGTGCCCGTCGGGCGGTGGGAGCCTGCAGCACTCTGCCGGGAGTGGGCTGCTCCCGCTCGACGCCTGGACGGAGAAGCATCGCGGGGAGCTAGCGGCCGAGAGGGCTCAAGGCTCCTCCTAACCCTGATGTGATCTCTTCGGCAGGTTACAGCGCCGTGACGTTTGACGGAACCCCAAGCTATGGCCACACACCGTCCCATCACGCTGCTCAGTTTACGAACCACTCCTTCAAACACGAGGACCCCATCAGCCAGCAGTCCTCTCTAGGTAATTACAGCCTTCGCGGGGTGCAGATTTCACTCCTGGCCCAGGGGCCTGTCTCAAAGAGAGTGACTTCGGAGTCGCGGCTCTGCACCCCTCCACAGATCTGTCACGAAGCTAGAGCTTCACAAACGCTGGAGGACGAGGGCCTGCAGCCCCCTCTACAGCGCAGGCTGAGGGAAAAGGGTGGGTCGCCACAGGGGTTAACTTTTCCTCACTTTCTCCGCAGGTGACCAGCAATACTCGGTGCCTCCTCCGGTGTACGGCTGTCACACACCCACGGACAGCTGCACGGGTAGCCAGGCCCTGCTTCTCCGGACTCCCTACAACAGGTACCTCCGTCGGCAGCGAGCTTTGCCTTGCCTTCTTTGAGCGGGTCTTTGCTTGGACGTGGGCTTTCCACCATGCTGTTCAAAGGTCTTTCTCCTTTCTGCCAGGAAATAGATTTTTTTTTTTTCTTTTTCTGAGAAAGGAAAAAGTTTCACACGTTAGAAACAAAACCCAAACCAAAACCCACACGCACACACGCACACACACAATCCAGATCAAACAAACAAACCAAAACAAACCAAAACAAAATCAAGAAGCATCCCCCCCAAACAAAGCCAAAAAACCCAACCAACCAAAACCCACAAATCCACAAACAGACGAAGAACAGCCCTCCATCTCCCAAACAGAAAATAAGACGCCGCGCCCTCCACGGCGGGCCTCGCAGTGTCTCAGAGCTGTTTCCCGAGTAGGCTCACCCTTCCGAGCATTTGTGGGGGTCGGCGCTGACTGAGCACCTCACACAGAGCTCAGGCGTAGTGCTACCCGGTTCAGGGAGCCGCTCTCCGGCGGCGCCGAGTGCCGGCTGCCGCTGGAGAGCGGGAGGCCGCCTGTCCCGGAGACCACAGGTGATAAGGATTCGGGGTTTGGCTGTCGGCTTCGCCACGGATCCTGGTCCAAACCGTGCTCCAGAGCATCCCGGTCCCCTCTACCACATATCAGGCTGCAGGTGACAAGATCCGATGTGTAAGGAGCGCAGCCGCCCTTCCCGAAGGTCAGGAAGGTGTGGGAGGGATCGCTGGTGAGCAGCAGCGATGGGCAGAGTACATGAAATTAAAAGTCAACTCTGTCCAGGGGCTTCATCTTGCAAGACCAGAGCCCTCCCAATGGCTTCTAGGGGTGACGGCGACTGGCCTGCAGAGAGGTTATTTATTAAAAAGGGGGCAATATATCGATAGGATTTCCCTGTGGGGAGAAAGGTGCGTCTGGAGCTCTGCTGCGAGCACGAGTTCTCTTGTCAACAGACGAGGCCGTTGCAAGGGCGGCTTCCCTTTTTCATCGGTCTGGCATGGGGGCCGGGCGTGTTTCTTGCAGTTTTACAATGTGTTTAGTGAGGAAAGAAGTTCCCCAAAATTTATTCTTCAACTTTTTGTGAACTTGGAGGCTGTCCCATATCTTGAAGTTGCTAAGTAACTCCCGCACACAAAACAATATGCTCTGCAAAGGAAGCCGTGCGGCTTCTCTTGTAGGCCGGTTATATCACCCCTGATTAATCAGCACTGGACATGGGACAACAAAATTCTGTCACTTCCAGAAGCCACTTCGCTAATGAACGTGAGTTGACGTCAAGGGAAGGAGGGAATGAGGTAATGAAGGAAGGAAAGAAGCCTATCCAGAGAGATTAGCTTGCAGAATAATTGGCGGGGTGAAGTTCTTCGCTGAAGTGACAGAGATTGCTCGCCTTGCATGGAAATCTATAAATATGAGTTGTAGGGAGCCTTGGGGAGGGCAGCTCCGAGCCGCCACGCTTCTTCCCCGCTCCTGTGTCGGGGCTCCCTGCACAACGGACGCTCCCTCCTGCAGAGCCTGTACCTGTTTGTCCGTTTTGTGGGAGCGACCGCCGTCCTGGGAGGATTCCGATAGGAAACCTCTGTTTGTACCGAGAGCTTTCTGCTCCACATGCCCCTGACGGGAGATGCCGGGGAGAGCTGAGCACAACCTGGTATCGCCCGAACGCAGCCATCCTCTGCTCTGCTCCTTGGGAGTTTTAGTGCTTGCTTCGGTAGGATAAGGATTTAAGCCCTTAAACCTCACGCAAGCCAATACTGATGCGTGGGAGTATGAGTCAGGGCAGACCTTGTTCCATGCCGAGGGCAACTCCAGTTGCACGAAGCTTGCTCCAACACCTGAGCCTGAACAGGTGGGTGAGCCCGGCACGACCTCCCCATGTCCCCTCCTGCACATGTTCAAAAGCACCTGGGTAAAAACGATGTTCCTCCTACACAAGTGTTCTTTCTCTAAAGTGTTGTCATGAAAGTGGGTGACTAGTTGCGGTGCAAAACCTGACTCATAAATCACATTTCTAAGGGCCTGGAAACCGCCCGCATTGTCCTGGCCAGTTTTCACACCAAGATAATGGGGCGGAATCTGTATTGCTAGTTTTGTCAAACCCGCATTAATCCCGTACCTTCTTTTCGAAGATTTATTTGTCTTTTCGCTGTTCAGGGCAAGTTTGCCAGCTCAACATTGACATCTATTGCCGCACCTGAGCTGCGGGGGTGGCAGGAACGTGGCGCTCAAGCTCTCCGCGGCCGTGCCCGCTACTTGCTCCGTGCACACACCATCGCCACCGGTGTGTGCTCAAGGGATGCTCAAGGGATGTTCTCATCCGCCCTGTGACGGGGTCTGTCCCACTGGCTGAGGACAGCAGGTGCTCCCGTTTGCCTGTAGCAGTGGAGAGGGTTTAGTGTGGCGGGAGGAACTGAGCTCGGGAATGTGACGTTCTCATGAGATGGAACGGTCGGTGCTCGCCCGGTACCGCCTTTCCTTCACGCCTCCCTAGGACACTCGAGTAGCACACAGGAGTCGTATTCTCTCGCCCGCTCTCGCCGCTCGTGAGCGAGGCTTCGGGTCCGTCCGGCCTTACACCCGCAAGAAAGCACCTGCGAAGAGATGCAGGAGTGAACTACCTCCAGTTGATGCTCTATTGCCCCTCCCCGCCGCCTCACCAGCTGGGTACAAAGAGCCCAAAAGAAGCCGCTCTCGGCTTCCCTGCTCCCCGCTGTCTTTCGGCCCAGCCCGGCCGCTGCCAGCCCTGCAGCCATGCAGGGAGTGCTAGGGCGGGACTGGGGCTGCGGAGCGTTTCCTTCCCTCCCGTACAACGCAAAGCAGTCGGGAAGGCGATAGCTTGAACAAAACGGTCAAAAGATCATAATTCTACTGGAAGCAAAAGTATCGCTGAAACCTCTCGCCTCGGCAAGTACTTGCTCTGTGTTTACAGCGCAGCTCGCTCCTCTGCCAAGGAATACTGCGCCTGTTGCTGATAGCTGGACATGGATGACAAACCCGCACAGATTGCAAGTGTGCTTTAGATGACTAGCATTTGTGGGTCTATTAAAATGGTGATGTGAACTTTTCTACCTCGCGCTGTTTAATGTAGTAAACATGCTTGATGTTGAAAATTTACTGTGAGTCACACTTAGAAGGACTTTAAAAGTGGAGGAGTTTCGGTTCAGATTATAGCTCTTTCTGTGCAGAGGTCAAGAACTCGGTAATACTGTAATGCAGGCCAAAACAAACTCTATATGATCTACTACTGGCTTCCTTTTAAGTTCCCTTTTTGCTCAGCGTTGACTTCCTTTTATTCCACTCCAACTTACATTAATTCCCGCTGTAGAAATGTGTGTGCCCGCCCCCCCCCTTCCTCTCGTTTCTCTTTAAAAGCATCTCTGTAATGAAAATAAGTTATTTTTAGTGTCGTCTTTGTGGCCCTTTGGAGGCCCAAGGATTCTGATTGGAATCAGTGCAGGCACATCCCCGGAGACCCCGCTTTCCTTCTCATCATTCAAACCTCGTCCAAAGGCGAGGTTTGGAGCAGAGTCGTTAATTCCATGAGATCACCTAGTGGTGCTGTAGATAACAAACCACAGCGAGGCGTAAATGGAGTCCCAGGTGTCCTATTCTCTGTCATATGTCAGATGCGAGATATTCAGTCCTACGTTGATGCCCAGTGCCCGTCGGGAGAACGGCGGAATGTGCGACCGTTCCTGCCTCCGGGGTTACTGGAGGTGACCACCTGTCTCTCTTACCTGGGCCGCTTTCACACGGCTTGGCCAAAGCTTGGGCAGTCCCGGGTTTTTCTAGATGTAAACCTCGCAGGGTCGTGGGCTCAGCATGTCCACAGGAAAGAAATTTCAACTCTTGGCCACTGCTGGCAGCAGAGATTACGAAGACCCCTCTACATCCGGTGTGGTGATGCCCCTCCACGGGCATCCAGTGTCGGGACATAGGCCATTTGGGGCATGCAGAGAGATCGCAGCGTAGTGGGGCTGCCGTGGGATCCTACCTGAGCTGGTTGCTGGGGTGGGGAGTCGGGACGCCCGCTCCCCTCGGCACTCGCTCCCCTGGCAGAAAGAGTGGGGTTTGGCTCTGCCTCTTCTCCGAGGGCTACGCGGGCTGGCCACGGCCAGCTCCCTTCACAGGCTGAAGCCAGCTCGGGCTCCGCTGTTAAGTTCTTGTTTGAGCTGCAAACACAGGAGGGAAGCGCGACCGTAAATCGGGGAGGGTAGGAGGGAACTTCAGACTGAGAGGCGAAGACGGTGAGCTGGACGTTGCGCTAGTTTCAGAGCGGTTTGTTTTGGACGCTGTCACCCAAAGGCGGCAGGGAATACAGTGGCTGCGAGCTAGTGACAAGATGAATAAGTGTATTGCTTTATGAAAAAGCAAAGGAGGGGAAAAAAGTGGATATCGTGGGGGAGGCTCTTATAAATGAACTGTCAAGCGAAAGAAAGTTAAAGGGAAATCTCCTGCTGTAAATGCATCGGGCGGGCACTTCTAATAAAAATCAGAGTCCTGGAGGAATTAATTACAGCAGCATTACAGGAAGAATTCGTGGAATTGCAAAACGTAGTTGGCACAGACCAGCACGGACTGCTATTGCAAATGGGGAAACTGCAGGAGAGTTTAACAATTCCTGAGCTGATATGCAGGACATTGTAGTAGCATAATAGCAGTTCAGACACACTAATGAATAATAGTGTCCAGTGATACTGACAAATGATATTACGCATACTTCGGGATTGAAGTAATTTAATTTGTTTTTATATGCAAAAGCTTCCCACTGGAATCCAACTTTTTTAGGTCGCCTCTACCTGCCACGAAGGAAAAAAAGTAAGAACAAAAAATACTCTCTTCTAATAACAGACCGATATCAATTCACCGCGTCGAGTGACGTCCAGCGAATTTAGGTGTAATTAATCACGGGGAGACCCTCGTCCATTGTAAGAGGCTGTTACACTGACATCAATCACGGACCCGACTGGGAGGCCCGGGAGCTCCCGCCTCGTTGCCCCCGCTCCCGGCCAGGTTGCTGCGCGCTGGGGAGAGCCCGGCGCGGAGAAGCCCCCGCAGTCTCCTCCGGGGTGGAGGTGGGGGTGGGGGTGGGACGCCACGGGCGGCGGCACCTCTTGGGCTTTGCTGTACGGCGACGGAGACCCTGCCGGGCTAGCAGCTCCGCGACGGCAGCGGCCGCTGTACCACCCCTGCCCCATGCATCTCGCAATCGTTCACCGCGACAGCGCTGCCCGCGTTTGCCGCTTCAAAGTGGAAAGCGGTGTTCGGGAAGCCACGGTCTACAGCAGCCCCCCGGGCTGGCTTCGATGCGTACCGGCGGGGGAAGAGCGTGTTCCAGCGGTGAGCTTCTCTTATCTCTCAGCCACTCCATTTTTCTCCCGCTTGTCAAGACCCTCTATGTAGCCACATCCATCATTAGCCATGATAGCTGCTGCACTCCATTCACTGCGTGGTCTCTCGCTCTCCTGATTCGAACAGTTAACAGATTTGCCTTTAAAAACAAATAATCTGCTTCGTTAGTCCCCCGGCCGCCCGTATTCGTTTCATGGATTTCAATGTGTCAATATCAGGTATTGCTTTTCTGTATGGAAAATGTTTTATATCCACACTTCCAATTATTTACAAGTAGTCAGGCATGCATAATGAAAGGGATTTTTCAATCCATACCCTTTATTTTCTTTTATTTAATTTTGTTAAAAAAAAAAAAATCACAGTACATCGATACAATGGATTATGTAAAATTAATTTTCTATTGTTATATACTTAATCACTGTAACAAGAAACACTGTATTGCCGTATTGGTTTTAATTTGATCGCTGTGATTTTAGTTCTAATTCTACCTGTTTTCACAACAGTGACAATTTATACCAAATGACTTCACAGCTTGAGTGCATGACATGGAATCAAATGAACTTGGGATCTACGCTGAAGGGGTAAGTAGCTTTGTTCTTTTCCAATCTTCTGCCGTAGTGTAGTTGTATTACTGAGCTAACTTTATCTTGCATTTTACGAGGTGAATCTGGTCACTACCAGGAGTAGATGCTGGCCACTTTGGACAGCGGCTCATCTTATGGCTGTAGTTTACGGGGTATGTTAGCAACACTTGTAGTATATTGAGCAAAGTGCTCGGGCACTGCCCAGCTCAGGCTCATCGGGTGAAGCAGCAAGTAGTGAGAGGCGCAGCTCCCGGGGCAATCTGCAGCCCCTGGTCTGCCCCTCGGGACTACACCTCAGCCGAAGGCAGTACTGCCGGGCCGGCGATCCCCGGGCAGGGCAGGACTGGGAATAGGCCTGTGGCCAGTGCCGAGGGGGCTGCGGTGGCCCCTCCGGTCTCTCCTCCTTGAGCTGTCGCCCTTTCCTACCATCCTTCTTCCCTTTCCCTCTCTTAGCCGGGCCCTGCGTCCTGTGTCCCGGCCCCTCCGCCTCCCGGCTTCCTTCCTCCTGATCATTGTCGCCTTCCCACCTGCCGGGAAGAGGCTCCGGCCCACCTCCCACGCGAGGCTTCCTGCCGCTGGGAGGGCAGGAAGACCCCGAGGCGCCGCGGGGCCCCGTCGGGGTGGCGTCCTCCCTTGGGGGGACACGGAGCTCCGGCCCCAGCCGGGCAGCCCAAGTCCGCACCCGGCCTCCAGAGCTCCCGGCCCCGAGTCTGAGGACAGCATGCCGAAGAAGGCAGGAGGAAAAGCACAGTGTCAGTACCAGAGCACAGGATAGCCTGTGCCTGTAGTAGCCCTGCTCGGGGTTGATTGGCCTCTGACACATCCAGTGAGTGTCAAGTGGAGACCCAGTAGGTTGGTACAATACTGTATCTTCATCTTGTTTCACCTACGGTCACTAGCACTAGCGAAAGAGACATCTTTAGATCTTGGCCAGGATAATGCCAAAAATTGCCCTAATCTCCCCTGGGTAGACAACTGACTATGAAAGTTTCCCTATCAAAGGTAGGTACTGCCAGCTTGCTTTGGGATGTTCTCAGTGTGCAGTCTCAAGTGAAGAACAGAAGTCTTCACATAAATCTATGCTTTCATGTAGTTTTCCATAAATGTGAAAATCTTGTTCTGGATGGACTTTGTGTACAGTTCTGTGGCATGATTATGGATCTGCTTCTAGCTCATTCACAAATGGTGTTTGAAGGTTAGAGGAAGAAGATAGTAACATAGTAAACTATATGTATTGAAATGAAGGAGAGAACTGAGTCTGAAGAGGTCTGTCATGGAGCTCTCTTGTGGTTAGAGAAGATTCCCAAATACTACAGTTGTGTACTGTTGAGTGTCTACACTGCTGGTTCTCTTTTTTTCAAGGTTATTTCCTAATTTTTTAAAAATAAGTGTTTTTTTATTTCCTCTTTAATCTGTACCATTTAAAAAAATAATTCATTGCAATATTAGACACTGTTTTGTCTCTTCTGAAGAAAATATCCTGCAAAATGGAGCAACACATCAACCTTGACTGAGGTCCAAGTTATTAAAGCAAGGAAGAGGTTATTCTTTGGGGAACTCAGGAAAAAAAAAAAAAAAAAAGACACAATAGAAATATTAAAGGAATACTGAGCAAAATAAATGGCTTCTTACTTGTCCAGAAGTCAGACTGTTAACAGTGTAAAGTATGTGACCTAAGATGCATGAAAGGAGGGGGGTGGGGGTGGGAAATGAAGAAATCAAGATGAATGATCTATGGTAAAATAAAGCTGGAAGTTTTGGTATAGGCCAAGATTGTAGAATCTGTGGAAAATCAGTGCTAGACATAGCCTCATCACTGGTAATATGAGCCAAAATAGTTATCTGTCTTTTCTGGCTGAGAGTTACAATACACAGTACCTCCAATCTTGGTTGCCATGAACATAAGGTATTCTTCCCAAGATTTACATCTTTAAAATATATGAACTGTTCATAAGTGATTCCCAGGCGTTTAGTATTTCAGATGCTTTTCTCAATCTTGTAATTTAAGAATTTTAGAATCAATCTTTCTGTTGAAATATGGAGCTTCTAGATTCTGTCTGACGATGACAGTCCTTGTTTAGCTCCTTGCATTGAGTTCTCCCCAGCGCTTCTTGGCTTCAGTGAGACTTTTGCACATTGTAAGCAGGAAGAAAACATTACCAGTAAATTCTGCAAATTGTTCGAGGTTATATATAAGTGATATAAAATTTACGGGCCATACCCTTTGTACTTGACAGCAGACCAGTTCAGTAGCTTGCTTTCTAGGTTCACATTCAGCATGTTTAACATCCTGAAATGAAGCTGTGGCCATCCATTTCAAGTAGAGTTAGTTAGCAACTTTTATGCTTAATTTATCTAGCTGTTTATCTGAGAAATTTCTGGGTTTAGCTATGTAGTGTCTTGCCAATATTTGACTAGTCAGCTCCAGAATCTCCTCACTCCAGATTCAAAGTTTGAGATTTGGCAGGAAATACTGTCAGGTGGCCAAAGCTGTGTCCTTTTCTGTCACTGTAAAGATCATTCCTGTTGAATTGCAACCTTATGAGCAGTTCTGTTTGTGTGTGATCAGAAGAGCCTGGCTTCTAAACTATGAAGTGATTTTGTCTGATCCAAGCCTACTTCTGCCTATGCCTTTAAGGCCTTAGTAGAGTTTTTTTTTGTTGAATGTTTTTTCCTCCCTGGATATTTTAATGTCAGATATTGGAACTACGGGCAAGATTGTTTGTCTTGGTGGGTTTTAGTCTTTGAGTTCTTTCAGCAGGTATAAATGTTAGGCATGGCCTGAGTGATAAGCAGAGGTGTGCATTTAAAGGTATGGAATGCGGTGCCTGCTAAACAGCAGACACAGACACATGAAGTCAACAGAGATGTTGTCTTCTGGCAGGGTGCAACAACATGATAGACTGGCAGGGCAAGGGGAAAGAGGTGTTAATGTGGAAGCAGATGGAAGAGACTACAGCCACAAATTCTAGATGTTTCTATTTGCTGGCAAACCAAAAGGTCTGAAGGCCCAAATGAGCTTTTCTCTGCAAGTAGTTGTCCCTGTAGAAGAAGACAACCCACTGGTACCATATAGTCCAAGTGAGTTGAATCTGTGTTGTAGATTTTTGCTTAGGTTCTAAACAGCAAAAGTTGGGTTCAAGCTGTGCTTACAAATTGTGTGAGAGAAGAACAGTGACTTGTGAGCTAGTGCCTTCATTATGAGTTGTCTGTTTGCCCAAGGATTTCTCTGTTACCTTCTGAACTTTTGGTAGGCAAGAAGGAGGGCTGGCTTGTGGTCTGTGAGAACTGTCACACAAAGTGGCAGTTTGAAGGATCTGTAAGGAGAGCTTCATGGTTAAGTCACTGAACATCACCTGTGGGACTGGAGTTTATCTCTTTGACTGTTTGCTGATGGTTTGTTCCTTATTTTGTAGTAGTTTGGAGCAGCTGAGATCAGATTTGTACTGTTGCAGGAAAGTCAGTGGGTCATTTGTTTATTACCCTGAGAACTCAACTCCTGAACATCTCAGAATGGATGTCCCTTCACTTTCTGTCCTTAATATTTTTTGCGTTTCTTTCTTGTCTGTCTAATGTGGAAAATATTACTTCCCTTCGCAGTGTTGTGGAGGTAGGCTTCATGACTGAAAAATTTCTCCTTGACATTTTGAGGTGCTCTCTATAAAAGCAACATGGAAATAACTTATACAAAACAGGAAATGACATGGCAGGGCACACAAGAAGTGTAGCCACATATCCAACAGCAAGGTTGAACAGAAATGGTGCAAAGTTCTCTCTTCAGCTGCTGTTAAAAGTTTTGATCCACATTTCCAACAGTCATCTGAGATCAAATACATAGCCAGACCAAACTCTTTTGGTTTTACTTGAGTGTTAAATAGTCAGGATGTTCCACAGAAATGAGTATTTATTTTTGTTTGCACAGGCTCACTGGAGGGAAAATTTGGTATGATTTCTGTGGAACACTATTAAAACCACTTCTAAAACAAGAGAGTGAACAATTATTTTGTCTAGTAGTGAACTGTGAAGCTATTTCTGTTTAGCTTTACTGGTATTAGTAAATTTTTGAGGTGCAAAAATTCTTCCTTGAGTTTAGTTCTGCAATCAGGCTAACTTAGAAATGGACAAAACCCTATTGTCTCTAGTACTGAATTCCCCTTTTCTTATTGATAGCCAAGGACCTCATTTTGAAGAGAAGCGTTGGGTGAAATCTTGATTCCACTCAGGTCCATGGTAAAAAAGTCACAAACCGAACAAAGACTATTGAAGTCAGAGAAACCTTTCATCAGCCAGCTGCTTTTCTCATTGAAGGTGGCAGAAAGGCTGTGAAATCACATTTTTAAATATTCCTTTGCCTTGGAAAGTGCAGATAAAAATGAAGCTTTATACTCTGCCCTCTGTAATAGTATCAGACAAAAAACAGGCAGAAACATGATCTTCTATATAACTAACCAGAATCTTTTTGCTGTCTCCATACATACTTTTCCCAGGGTGCTAGGATGGTAAATATTTTAGCAGAGGGAATTAACTCTACTTCTCTTCCTTTATGTTCTGTTATCAATGAGACAAGCCCACACCCTCACTTTGCCTCATTTTTGGCTCTGTTTCTAAACCTTAAAATTCCTGTTCCTGCATTGAAACACAATTAAATTGAGGCTTAATGTGGTGCCTGTTTTATGTAATCTTGCTTTCTGTTTTTCTTTTTTTTTTAATTCTTCCAAGTCTGAATCTCATGAATCAATG
Source organism: Eubucco bourcierii (assembly GCA_013396675.1). NCBI lineage: Eukaryota > Metazoa > Chordata > Aves > Piciformes > Ramphastidae > Eubucco > Eubucco bourcierii. Next base: position 323,035 of record VWZE01010641.1, read on the forward strand.
TGCATTCACATTTCGTCTGAAATTTTCTAACTCTCCTCAGTATGCCCTAAAGCTTCCCTTTTTCGGTTTATGAAATAATACTAGAAAGCTAAACTCTTCAGATTAAGTTGTAACCTCTTTATACATTAGACAGACGGTTTCAGTTTAACAAAGTAAAAATGGTGTGAGAGAGAAATTGCAGCTTGATTATTTTTGAAAATATTCAGATTAGAATGTCATCTTTTATGAGTTTTTTTTTATAACCACTTAGATTGATACAACTCTCTAAAGCTGCTCTGTTTTTCATCACACATTCTCATCTGTAAAACCTTCATTTTTATTAATCTTTGTACAATCTGTACAACTTTGAGATTAATCATTTTAAAAGAGCTACTCTCCGAGTGTTGAGGATTTGCTGGGCTAATGGTAAAAGCAAGCTCTTCTAAATGCTCCACTACACAGAGCACTAGCTTGGCATTTTGTGTTGCCTAAGTATCAGTCTTTGTTTCACAGTTATCTAGAATTACATTTTATGGCTGTGTTTCCAGGTCTGTTTCTGGCTGCCTAGAACCAGAGAACAAAATATACTGAGTCCTTTTTTTTTTTTTTTCTTTTTTCTTTTTTTTCATGAACTAACTCAAATGCTACATATTTATAGTCCAGTTCTGCCTTTGTGCAGTTCCCATTGAAGTTTGAAGGAGTCATAATTTAGAAGTAAATATATGACAAGTAAACTAGACTGGGAAGCCAAACCCTTCAGCCCTTGCTCAAAAAAAAATTCTGTTGGATCCTGGCAGGGCAATTTGGCTTCATCTGAGCTTGCTTAGTTTTTGACTCCTTGTAGGACTTGTGGAGATATCAGTCTAGTGTCTCTCCTAAATAGGGCTCTGGGCCTCATTAGTGATTTTTTTTTTTAACTCCTGTCTTTGTTCGTTCAACTGTTCATTCCCTGACTACCTCCTGGCTTTAACTGAAGTTCTCCTGGGGGCTACTGACCCCCTGAAGCAGGGGAGGACACAGAGTAGGAGCTTTGGCCATGCTCTCAGCTGTGTTCTGAGTGCATTTGCAACAGGGCAGTGAGTGGCTCCCTTGGCAGTCCTCCAAGCTGTTGTGGTATTGCCTGAGCATCCCATGCTGCTGGGAGGGAAGATGTGGGTCCTGCTCCCAGAAGCCTGTCTCTCCCAAAGTGTCAATGTTTACCTACCCTGGATTATCACTGTCCATCTGAACAGCACAGTGTCATCTCTAATGTGTCTTTTTAATTGATAATGCATGTATTGCTAGTGGATCTGGGATGTACAGAGTACACATTGAAGGGCTTTGTTGGAAATCTAGATTGTTATCTAGTCCTGAGAGTCTATCAGGATAATTTTTCATTATTACACTGACAGACTTGGTGGCTTAAGTGTATCAGGCATCGTCTCTTTGCTTGCTCTTTAACTCTAGTTAAACAGAGAGTACCTGACTAGAAATGGTGAAAGTTAAGCAAGCTCCTGCCCCATTATGATTTCCATTTAGTTGGGGTATTGCAGGTATGGATTCATTAGTTACTTACACTGCTCATGTATGTGGTATTGCATCTGACCAGTATGTCTCATATGCAGTGAAGCAGGCATCTGAGTTTCAGTAATTTATTTGGGAGATTTATATTGGTTCTTCTACCACTGCTTTTGGTTTAGTATGTAAGTTCCAGCAATATGAAACGAGTCAGCTGTACAAACTGTGGTATAGGTTTAGTGGCACACATTATGGATGCTCTGAGTAGTGGCTGGAATTAAAAAGAAAATTGCATTTCAGAATGAGGTTGCTGTTGGTGCAGAGCAAGGTAGACGTTCAAGAGGGCAGTAACTGGAAAGAACCTTTACCTGTGGATTTCTGTCTCCCTGGAGGCCAGATTATTCCATAGTGTTTAATGGTGAACAAATAATATTTGAACCAAGAAATCTCAGGTGATCCATTTTGCTGTCATCATCCATATGACCATGCTGGGTACCAGCCCATGTTGACGGAAATGTGACCAATGTAAAATGGGAACTTGATTATTAAAGTGTCTCTCCTAGGGTGCTGGTTAAGTGGATGACCATTACTTGGTATGTTATGGCCCAAGAGGTTCAGAAAACAGGTTTTAATCTTTAAGGTTTTGCAGCTGTATGTACAGTTTTAGTGAAGTATAACCAGAAATAATGTGAGGAAATAAGGAAAAGGCAGAATGTTGAGGAAGGCTTCCCAACTGTGCAATAAAAATTGAGATGGAGATCATCTGGAGGACACCTCCCATTCATAGAGCCATTCCTTAGGGCACAGGCAAAGTCTTTGTTCTGCTGCTTATTCCTGGGAGGAATTATTTCAGAACTCACTGGGCTTTACAAAAACAGTTATCATAGAAAGATGGAAACCATGTGAATTTGTAAGGAAAGTTAGACTGTGTGGTATAGTATAAGCTTTTACTGTGTATTCCTGTTCTTCCTTCTAAAGTTTCTTTCCCGGGAATTTTTCTTCTCTGACTTTGTGTCTCTTGCTTATTGTAATGTGTGAGGTTGCTAGCACAGGCATGAATGAGAGGTTACACGGTTACTCAGGGTGACTAATGCTGGAGTACATGTTTACCCTTCACTTGCTACTACGTTACAGATCAGCAATAGGCTCTACTGCAGGACTTCCTCCTATAAATGGTAGCTCTCATTTAATTTTTGTTTTAAAATGGCACTGTTTAATTTGTGATCAGCACAGGTATCACCAGTCCAAGCCTTTTTTTGTTTTTTTAATGATCTCTGGACTTGTGCCTTTAAACAAATAGGAAAATTTGATAATGGTGATAGGGAATCTGAACTGAGCAAGTGGTGAAAGCAAATGCCAGGTCACTACTCATATTAGGGAACAAAAGGCCATATCTGGGCCCTGGGCAGAGAGGAGATCCTGTTTGGCTGGACATGATGCATATTTAGAGAAGAGTTTAAACCATTTAAATCAGATAACAGTGTCATAATTTATCTTTTACTACAGGTATACCTACAAGATCAGAGACACTTCCTTATGGCTACTTTGTAACTTAGTTCATCATTGTCACTTGATTGCCACTTAAAGTTGAAATAAGCAAAGCACAGCTGCCTAAAGGGTGTGGCCTTTGATTTGGATAGTCAGGTGGGGCCAGGACTTAAAGCTAACATTTCAAACAGCAAAGGAATTGATATAAAGGAACACATCTGCCAGGTGGCAAGGTCCTAAAGCTGCTCTGGGGATGAATAATGTGGAATGCTGCAGTAAGAGCTGTTCCCAGGTACTGCTCCCCTCCTGTTTAGTGAGGCTCACAAACTCCTTAGACTTCTCCAGCGTTCTAGTTCCACTGGCTGTTCTGCAAATAACTTAAGAGCTTTAAAACTTCCTTGTAATTCTACTCTGCACATGAACTTTGAGTGAAGAGAAAGGAAGGACCAGTGAAATTAGAGTCTGGGCCTCGGGGACCTCTTCAGATTGCTATTGCAAGCATTTGGCAAAGACTGGGATAATATCCTCTGTATCCATCTTTGTCCCTAGCTGTGTGCCCTAGGGCTTTGTTCCAGGCTTTCTAATGTCTAGCGAAGTGTAAAACATGAACATTTACTGTTGCAAATGCATATTAATTTACGTGGCAATTTGCATATTAATGTAAAAAACAGAAAAAAACCCCTTCCCAATAATTTATTTACATAATATTAACATTAGGAAGGTTACAATCGGGAAACATAGCAATGTTCCAAACATTCTGGAGAGGAGAATGTAGGATTTTGAAGAACATAAATAGTTAAAACATGTAGTTGTGACACCCTGAAGACACAACTAATGTTATAAAGTTGTGATGATGCTGCATGAGGAATGATGAACATTTATACTTAATAAGGATAGGCGGTTTATTTATTTATTTATTTGTTTATTTATTTTTGTTATGTTATTTTTATAAAGGGTTAATTTGTAGTGCATCTTGCAAGCTGATACGTGGGATAAATAGTTTGGACACTGATTTGTAATTGCTGTTTATGAGTACATGACTGCTATTCTTATAAATGTCATCACTTTCTTGGTAGTATCTGGTAATATCTGAGTCATGAGGTGCTGACAAAAATCCACTGCACTTAATGTGAAACTTGAGGCATTTTACTCATTCCAAAAGATATTAGCAATAGGCAGCCCCACATTTAACTGATAAATAAAGTGTACATGTGCACATGACACAGTTATGCTGCTATGTGAATTTTTTCCTCTTACCTAAAATCTTTGTTGGAAATACATCATAGTTCAAGTCATGACATTTCTTCTTTTTTTTACTGGGCTGTCTTAATGGATACTGGTAGATGGAGTCAGTGCATTGTGCCAGTGAGAGCAGATCCATAAAAGGTAGAACAGGCTTCCTTTAATTAATTTCATTTGAACTTGGATATTCTGTCTACAAAAGCAAACTCTGCATGTGTTATCACCAACTTAAGAAATGAAACCTTTCACATGGAGCTGAATATTGAAACAAATATTTCATCTTTCCATTATTCCTTTCTTTATTTACAGCCATACAGCAGGATATGAAAATGAAAACCACAGTGCTCCCATGTTATACAGCTGTGGAGCCCAATACAGAATACACACCCATGGAGTTTTTAGAGGCATACAAGTGAGTATAGCAAGGAGGTAAACCAGCTGCCTATTTACAATGTTAATTTACTACTTCACCAATATTATTAAACCCACATTTGTTTTGCTGTTTCCTTGTGGTATCAAAAAATACTTTACCTAAATGTCCTTGACTTCAGTGAAGTATAAACTAAGAGTTCTTTCTGACACTTTGAATTGTTTATTTTCCACTCTAAAGTTTATCTGCAGAACAGTATTCATTACCAGCTTCTCAGGATGATCAACAGTTGGACTCAATGATCTTAGAAGTCTTTTCCAACCAAAGCAATTCTATGATTCTGTGAAAATACAATGAACCAGTTTCCAACTTCTAGCTGAAATCACTTGGGCTGTGTGAAGCTTCTATGGTTACAATGGACTACACATCATAACTGTATATAAGGAAGTGTTAGGTGACATTTTGCTTTTATGGATTTCTGAAACTTTACTAATTCAACCATATTTCCTTAAAACAAAATGTAGTAGGTGATGGCTTCCTAATGTCTAAGCAATTAGTGGATATTTGGAAGGAATTCATGGGAGTCAATTTCCTCCCTTTCTGAAGCAGTCATATCGTCAATAAACACCACTGTAAAAAATATACCTTCTGAAAACTGATGGCAAAGTCATTACACAGTATCTGTCTCTTCTGTGTTGCTCTCTGTTGTCAACATACATCAGTTGGGTTCAGATAGCATCTTTTCTCCTTTTCCTTTCCTCTATAGTTTAACAAGTCATTATTTAGTGGCAAACTCTCAGAAATAGGCTGGTGAGCCAGATTGTGTTGAGTGAATAAAAGTTAGCAGTTGACATTGTTTAAGGAAGTTAATTATCCCAGAAGGAGAAGATCATCCTTGATGGAACATTGTGACAGTGGCCAAAATGCATTAAGGCTGAACTATTCACCAGCTCCACCTTCTATTTATTTATTTTTTTAAATGTTGTTGTTGGGTTTTGTTGTTTACTTTTAGTTTTGTTTTGAGTGTGGGTTTTGTTTTGTTTTGTTTTTTTTCCTTGTCTGTTATGTTTTGGTATTTTTTGTGTGTGTTTTTTATACCAGTTACTATTAACCCAATACATTATTTTCCCTGTCCTTTAACTTCATATGAGTATTTAAAATAAGGAGGGGAATGCTGCCCTGGCTCATCTCTTACGCTGGTATAAACTGAAAACTATTTCATGTGCCAATGACTGTTCTCTCAGTGTTACGTGACTATACATGAGGTCAGATTGTGGTCCATTTAATCTTGAATGCAAATATTGGTGAGAGAATTTAAGGAGTAGAGTTCATGGTATTTCACCTGCAGATAACTTAAATGGGCTGCAAAGAACAGATTAGGGCATACTAAGGCTGTACTCTGTTAATGTAAAATAAAATAAAATAACCAGTTTGCAGCATAACATATTGAAGTATTTGTCCTGGAGGAATGCCTCTGATTGTTCAAATATGTTAAGTAAAAGCTTGAGAAGATACCTGTTGCATTATCAAGTCTGTCTTTGTAGGATGTCCGACGGGTGCCAGGAGTAGCTCCAACTATTGTCCGCTCAGCAAGCGAGACAAACGAGAAACGCCCCTTCATGTGCGCCTACCCCGGCTGCAACAAGAGATACTTTAAGCTGTCCCACTTACAGATGCACAGCAGAAAGCACACTGGTAAGTGTCAGCCTGGGTTGGTATAAATCACCTCACAGCACGGCACAGCAAAGCGGGCAGGGTAATTTTAAAATAGCAAAAGGTGCAAGAAATGATCTGCCAGGTCAGGGGCAGTGAGAATCTGTCAGATGAGTATGTATGTGCTCTGTCATCTGGGCAATCCCTCTTGGGTGCAGAAGGCTCTGAATCTAGTGAAGAAAGGTGCAGAGCAGCGCTGACAGCTAGTACATCACCTCCCTCCCTCTCTCATAGGACAGCATTCAGGGCTGTGAATCGCAGCCTTTTTTTGAAATGCATTGTTGTGATACATCTTTAGCTGTGCTCCTTGTGCGTTAGTTTTTGATTGCCTGTCTTATTTTTATTTAGGCAGTTCTTTTTGTGCTAACCTAGAAATATGTGGGTAAAATCTGTAAATAGGGATGCCACACTCAGCTCACCATTGGAAGGTCAAAAAGATGAAACAGACAGCAGGAAGGAAGCTTATACTGCTGTGACCTAGCAGATGACCTAATGTTTCATAAAAAATAGTTGCAGGCTTTTAATTTTGGAGACCACATGGTGACATCTGCAAATATTTTTCACAATTAATTAATGAGGAGTGAACACTGCAGAGTGTTTTTGATTTCTGAACAGGCAAGTCACAAAATATTCAGGTAGACATCTTCAGATTATGCAATCAAAATAATTTAGACTGTAACTGGAATTTGGTCTTTACAGCTGAAGGTCTACAGAAATGCTATTCTACTTTCTGCTAATATATTTGAAACAGAAGAAAATTTGGAGATCTTTTGGGATCCATTAATTGTGATATTTTTCTTGAGTATGCCTGAACAGTTCTGGATTTTTCTTAGAGTCACTATTTCTTTCATTCCGAAAGTGATTACTATGTATGTTAATAGTCATGATTTGTTTGTCTTGGTCCTGTATTTTATTCCATTTAGTTGCTTGGCTTTCATGATGTTATTACTGGATGCATCACAAGAACTTCAGCTTACTTTTTTTTTTTCCTTCTTCTTTTCTTTAACAAGAGAATATTTCCAGCATTATACCACATATAATCTAAGCATGTAACACCACAAAAGCCCCAGAAGACATAGGGGATAGAACTGTGATTGTCTAGCATCCCTAGAGAGACTCCTCCCATTGTCTTTGAAGTCCTGAATGGCCCTTTCTTCTCCCTTGGTTTCTGCAATAATGGATCCTGCACGCACACACACACACACATCTGTACAGGTGGACCTAGGTTTTCTGCTACTATATTTTTATACATGTACAATAAAACTTCTGTTTTTCACAAACCTCTGCAAGCTGCTTTCCATAAAAGGCCAACTTGATTCCCAAAGCTTGTTTTTCTGATACCAGTACTGCCGTTGAGAAGTCCAAGCTTTTGTAAGCTTTTGAGATTAGTTGCAGCTAAAGAGAGCAAGCAGACATCAGTGCTGTGCTGGTAGGAGAATTGTGTGGGTAACTCCCATCCAGTTTTAGGATCAATGGAAACTCTCTGCTTTATCAGGCTTCCAGGGTTTTGTCTTCTCCTTTAATGTAGTCATGGGTTTGAAGCTCTTCTGCCTTTCTTACTGTAGTGGTAGGTCAATGTTTTAAATGATGAATATATGATTTGAAAACAATCTGTTACCTATATCTGATATGAAACCAGCAGAGAGTATCTTTGCAGAATAATGCTGGCTCTTGATTATTGTTTTTCTTTCTACAATAGATACTTACAGAGGATTGGCTCATCAGATCTTCCATTCTTCACTGCTTCCACTGTTGTATAATGAAGCAGGGCCCTGAAACATAAAACTGTATTCTGTAACCAGTTTTCACCAATGTTTCAACACAGCCTTAGCTGAAAATATGTTAACATTTTGTACCCTCCAAGACAGCTTATCCATTGTGAACAATGCCTTTATTGAAACATGTACAGCCAAAAAAGCTTTTTTCTTATCTTGGTCTATTTTGCTGCAGAAGATAGACCTCTGGAAGGAAATGCAAAAATTCATATAACTTTCCAACAGTACAACAATTAATGTGAGTTGTCATCCTGTGGCAGACTTCAGAGGCTTCTTTGCAGAAACAAATTGGTGTCTAGATCTCCATAAATTAAATTTATGGTGGGGACATCAACGTTCTTGCCAGAGACCCTCTGGATTCAGTGCCATACATTGGAGAAACTGGATTTACCCTAACAGAAAACTGAGCATCTTTGCAGAGAAAATATCCTCTGCCCATTTGATAGGGATATTTTTCAGCTTAAATACATTCAGCTGTAGGTATGAGTTTGTACAATGAAGTACAAGAAACTAAACCAGGAAGGTTGTCCTGTTTGTAGTAAGGACTCAGCTCCCTGTGGTGAATTCCTAAGACTGTAGGGGGTTTAAATAATGCAGTCTAATAATATTTTTTTTTTAATGCAAACCATCTAATAATGATTTATTTGCTTTGACAAAAGCAAATCACCTTTTACTATGTGCTGCTAAATGCCTTCCAGTCCTTAGTATAGTTAATTATTACAACAGTTTTAAAGATACAGATATGTCCTTTATATACAGAGATGATAAACTGGTAAATGGATGTAGTTGTCCCTGCAAAAAGTCTCCTCTTAAGAGTCCAGGATGACACTCTCTCACTAATGCTGCTTTGAAATATTGACCTTCATAGTTAAGCTGTGGAATACCACTCTGCAAAATACTGTGGAAGCTGAAAGCTTAGATGGGTTCAGGAAAGAACTGGACAAGTTAACGGAAAGCAGCTCCACTGGTGAGCTCCATTACCTACACAACCACCTTTGGACCAGAAAGCTGCTAACTCAGGAACTGCTGGATACTGGGACACTGTCCAGAGGAAATAATACTGCATCCTTGCAATCTTCTGCTCTTGCAGGCATCTCTGGTGGGCCATGGTAGGAGACTTTTGGGCTGGATGGACCTTTGGCCCCACCCCACCTTTTACTGCTTTTAGGTTTCCATTTCTGTGGCATGAAATAAGGACACTTACATGTTTAAAGTAGAGATTATTTTCAAAACAGTCATGACATCTCACATCTGAACTTTGGTGTGAATGTGACAGGAACTGTTAGACTCCCTCCTGAATAAATAAACATACCTTTTTATTTAAGTTGGCTAAAGCAAATTATATTGAATAGAATAATGTTCTAAGGTAAAGTGATTATGGGGTTGTACTCAATCAAGTGGCAATACAAGGAAAAGGGTTTAAACTGATGATACAGGCAAGGGTATAGGCAAGCCTTCAAATTCTTTGCTTTCAAGATCAGCCTCCTCTTCCCATGTTTTCTTGTTAGCAGTGGACTTTTGCTCTTGCAGCACTCTATTTGTGCAACTACTACAACAGCAGGAATTCCCATTTTCCCATGCACTTGGGCAGACAAATTCCTCCAGAGAAAATATGCATGCTTACTCTAGTTCATTTTTGAGAAAATGACATTATTTTACTAGAACCATTTATTGAATACATGCAAAAACTGATTCCTGCTTGTTCTGTGGTTGTTGAACTTTAGTTTTTCTAAATGTTTTTCCCAGATACTAAATCCTCTCTCATCTTGACTATTTCATTATGTACTAAGTTTGGCCTTTCTTTTGTGTGCCCTCTCAGTAATGAAATGTAAGCGATCATGGAAGCTTCTGAGTCATAGAATGGTAAGGTTGGAAGGGACCTCAAGGATCATCTAGTTCCAACCCCCTGCCATAGGCAGGGACACCTCCCACTAGTACAGGTTACTCAAGGCCTCGTCCAGCTTGGCCTTGAACACCTCCAGGGAGGGAGCATCCACAACCTCCCTGGGCAACCTGTTCACAGGTGGAAGGTCTGGTGAAGCTTCATCTTCACTTCCTGTTTTGATTTGAAATTGTATAGGGTCATAGGACATGGAAGTGTTGGAGTGGGTCCAGAGGAGGGCCACAAAGATGATCAGAGGGCTGGAGCAGCTCTCCTATGAGGACAGGCTGAGAGAGTTGGGGCTCTTCAGCCTGGAGAAGAGAAGGCTTCGAGGGGACCTGATAGTAGCCTTCCAGTATCTGAAGGGGGCCTACAGGAAGGCTGGGGAAGGATTATTTACAAGGTCCTGCAATGACAGGACAAGGGGCAATGGGCTTAAACTGGCAGAGGGGAGATTTAGACTAGATGTTAGGAGGAAGTTCTTTCCAGTGAGGGTGGTGAGGCACTGGAACAGGTTGCCCAGGGAGGTTGTGGATGCTCCCTCCCTGGATGTGTTCAAGGGCAGATTGGATGAGGCCTTGAGTAACCTGTACTAGTGGGAGGTGTCCCTGCCTATGGCAGGGGGTTGGAACTAGATGATCCTTGAGGTCCCTTCCAACCTTACCATTCTATGATTCTATGATATAGGAAGGTGACAGCATTATAAGCTATTTTTCAAACATTAAGTTGCTTTAGCCTTTTACTAGAGGGGCTTTAATAGACCCGGGGAAACTAGATGTTGCTCTAACCCTTCTTGGTATTATGATTTAGTGAGGTACTAACAGACCTTTTCTAATCTGAGATGTTTCTGATGAAATTTAAGGGAGTTAACAGGTAGGTGATGTCTGGCTTTGGTGGGCATTTTGCTTGGCACTAGCTGATGTGGAAGATGTAGAAGAAAAAGAAAAGGAGGATTTCTGTCCAGATATTGTGCCTCTCTTCCTTCGCTTGCTTTTTATTTTTCTACACAGTGTCATCCTAGGTATCCAATCTTGGATTGATTCCTTTAATACTTGCCTTGGTTGAGTGAATCCTAATTCAATCCTGATTACATTTCAAGATATTTAGACAAATACTTCACATGGATACTATCAGACCGACCAGCCTGTTCTATTCAAATGCCTCCTTAGCCATCTTCTGCGTTTATATTGCAATTAGCAGACAATCATCCTGTCACTGCATTCTGCTCTGCTGACATTCCCCCTCTTAAATCTGCCAAAGGGCTGAATTCCTTGGAACTAAGTGGTTTCTGAAAAGCAGGCACCCCCCAGGGAGTCCTTGCGGTCAAAGTGTACAGAACTATTTCAAACACCTGTGGCAACTTTAATCCCTTCTGCTAATAAATTAAGCACAGCAGACATGGAAATTGTCCACACCTAGGTTCATGAATGAGTAAGTCCTTTGGGTGACTGTCACAGGAAGTTAGCTTGTTCTTGCAGATTTGGTCACTTTCATGAAATTTTGATCTTAACCACGTTTGTATGAGTTTGGAATGCTCTTCTTAATATGCTGCTTCGAGACTGTTACCCAGATCAGAATGCTTCTGCTTTCAACCAAAACAGTTTGCAGTGGTATCTCAGAATACCAGTGTGACCAGAATATGTTTCCCTGTTGCAGTGAAATCAAACACAGGCCCTTGCCTTTGTGATTTATGAAAGTGGTACATGTTTAAAAACATACTCAAAGAAATCAAACCCTCTACCCACTTCAGCTGATGTTTTGCTTTAGATCCTTCCTACCGGGGTTTTGTTTTACATCTCAGCTTTTCATTGTAGACAAAGCAGGTCCCAGCTGGTGTGGTGTGTACCTTCCAGATAAAAACTCCCAGCTTTTCATGAGAGATGCTTCATTACTTCTTGTGCTTAGGGCTCTGTGCAGGGCTGTAGCCAGCAGACCTGTAATAGTGTCTGAGGCTTGTGCAGGATTTTGGTGTTGTGTGAAGGGGTCTTGGTCTAGATGTGGATCAGATCTGAAAGATCATACAGCTCTTTCTGAAACAGCAAAAGGATTTAAAACCATTTCTTTTGTTGGGTAAACTTCACCAACTGTTGTGTGCACTATGTTAGTAGTATTTCCCTCTTTCCTCAAGCTCAATTGCTGTATTTTTTTCTGTGTTTATGTGGTTGCTGAATTCTTTTGCATCAAAAAACCCAAACATGTTCATTTGAGACAGGAGCTTGAAGGGATTTATTTTCCAAAACAGTTAGAATCTCACTTTTTATCCCAGAAAAAAACCCCAATCCTGAGGATCTCTGCTGACCTGTACAGGAGGTGGAGGCAGAGTTTATATTTACTTGGGGCAAAAATTCACTGGCTTGCCTGCAGCAGGTGGCAGCTACATGAGGAATTCTGTTTAATAGTACTTTATAAAGAGAACATAATTTGCATTTTGGGGAATACTATGTGGTTTTCTGTGGTTGAAATTGGCTCAGTTTCTTTTAAAGCCATTTAGTGTGCTTAAAACTGCCACCTCCATGGATGTAATTTGTTTAGTTCTTACTTAAAACACAATTTAGAGCAAACCATCTGTCTTTGCACAAATTATTTGCTACTGAAACAGGTGGAAAAGTCTTAATATGTTTTTTAGAACAATATAAAACAAGAGATTTCCTGTTCTTTTCCAGCAGAAAACAATGAAAAATAAGTCATGTAACCTACTGGATTAATTTGTTTAAACTAAGCAGATTCAATATCAATGTCAATGGAGTAGAGTTATGCCAACCTTTCCCTGCTGATTCCAAACACACTTGGAGGGTTTTCTAATGAATGAATCCTGATGTATTCTGTGCTGATGAAAAGCTCAACGTGAGCCTGCAGTGTGCACATGCAGCCCAGACA
>VWZE01010641.1:336098-378031 GCA_013396675.1 Eubucco bourcierii
TTGGATGAGGCCTTGAGTGACTTGTTCTAGTGGGAGGTGTCCCTGCATATGGCAGGGGGTTGGAACTAGATGGTCCTTGAGGTCCTTTCTAACCTTACCATTCTATGATTGTATGATTCTATGTATTACCAGAATGCTTCAGACAGGAGAGAGGTCTAAGTCTTTTAGTGTAATGTGTTTCACCTTCTGCTTCTAGATGACATGTTCCCTCATTTAGTCACATTTTCTAATAAAGCTTTGGTCCCTCACAGGTGAAAAACCTTATCAGTGTGATTTTAAGGACTGTGAACGAAGATTTTCTCGTTCAGACCAACTCAAACGGCACCAAAGACGACACACAGGTTTGTTGGCAGCACATTTCCACTCATTACAGTTCATCTGTATATGTGAATTTGAATAAAAAAGTCCATTTCTAACCTATTTTTCTGATGTTGTGTCTGCTCATACTCAACACTCATAGTGCCAAGTTCTTGAAGTAAGCTCTACCTGGGTTTATTGGCATTTCAGCACTACTATGTTTATATAGGTGACTCCTTCATCCTGCCACCCTCTTTTTTAAAATACTTTCTTAATGAAACTGTTTGTTCTGCACTGGATCTCCAGTATAGGGATTACATTATCTTTAAAAACAAAACAATTCTGCCAATAAGTAACTCAAAAAATGCTCCTGTTGGTATTCCATTGTTTGTGTGGCAGTGCTAACAGGTGGGTGCTGCACATGCATAAGCTGGAAGGCTGATGGAATTACTGTGCACTTACACATGGAAAGCAGAGATGAAGAAGAAAAAGCCACATCAGTTATTACCCTTGAGACAGTAATTCAGCAAGCCACTTAAGATTAGATTTGAGCCTTTTGAGAGCTCTGCCAACTAAAGAAGGATTCACCCTTCCAAAAGGTGTTGGGATGTAAGTATGAATTTGTTTTGTCTTATCAGGTGTGAAGCCCTTCCAGTGTAAAACCTGTCAGAGAAAGTTCTCCAGATCTGATCATCTGAAGACTCATACCAGGACTCATACAGGTAAAACAAGTGCGTAAACTTTTCTTCACATTTATATTTCATTATTTTTTAACTTTAAATTATTGTTGTCGTAAATTACATGATTAGAAAGTCTCTTGACCAAGAGTTAAATATTCAAAACAACAGGAGGAATTTCAGAGTGTGCTGATTTTTCAGTTTACTGCATCCCCCAAGTATTGCAGTCCCTTCTCACAAAGGCATTTAGGTAATTTTGGGAACTACGCTTTCTTTCTTCAGGTTTAAAAAAAAATTTCATCTTGGCAGAATGCATTTTGTCAGCTCTCAGTTGAAATGAACATCATGGTCTCAGCCCGCAAATGTCAAGTTGATCAACTGCCTTTACTGAAAAAAACTCCTGCAAGATAGAAATTTTAATTCTAGCTTGAGCTGAAGGTCTGTAATCTAAAGTATTCATGCCCACTCGTGCTTCTCCTAAGTGTCTGCTGAGCCTAATGCAGGATAGCACTGCAAAACTCTTGCTCTTGCTGCTTGTACTGTAATCTCTCCACAAGATAAAAGCAGTGCCTTTTGCAAACTCACACTGGCAGACACTGAAGTAAAAGCTTACTCAGATATTCAAGGATCTTTTTGTAGAAACCATAATATTTCACATAAATGTAAGGGGGAAAAATGTCCATTTTAGTCTACTCTGCCCTCACGTAAATGCAAACACCATTAAAAGAGTAACTGCATCAAACTCTCTGTTTTAGTTTGAAGTTCTAGAATAATTCCTATGAACTGTCGTTTTCTGTTCCACTATGTATGCAGTATTTTAACCAAGCAATTGTTCACTGACCACTTGGGCATGTTATTATGTCACAGTGTTTTCTACACTGGTGTTAGTCTTTTAAGTTCAGTCTCAGTACAGATGGACAAAAAGCCTGAAAATCTTTTTTCTCCCTGCTAAGGATTGTGGTTTTTTTTCTTCTGGACCACCATATTTAAGACTTAAAAAAACCAAACAAACAACAAAAAAAAAAAAGAAAAGAGAAATTTTAGTGAATGAAATTATTCACCTGAGAACAATGGCATTTTCTGTGGCACTGTCCAAATAAGTGCTTCAAGTAGGGGTCATACCTGCATGTGAAAACTACAAATGGTAAAGGGCATGGCTGTGTTCTTGGGTTCTTCCCATAGTCGTGTGGTGAGGCCTGGCTCTGTGTGTATTTGCATGAAGAAAAGTATTTTATTGATCAGCTAGAGGTAACATTCTGGTAGAGGCAAAATAGCAAGCAGTCGTCACATATAAGCCTGAATAAATTCCAGTTCTCATCAAATTTCATTGGAAACTCATTTGCCAGTTCAAGACTCAAGACAAATTTTTACCCCCTATTAGATAAACCAGTGGAGAACTTGCTGTCCTCTTTCCAGTGAACTCATCTCCCTGTTCTAATTCTTCCTTGCTCCATGTAATCCAAGTCCATATGTACTCATGGCTGAAAGCAGCCTCACTTGAGCACTAACAGCTCATAGCACAGAGCTTTGTGTGGGCTTGCTGCCTGCCACTGGCTCTGATTCTGTGCAAGCTGCAGCCCATGCACATACTACAGTAAGACTCCTGTCAGCTGCTTTGGATGTGTCATGCTCCCTGGATGGTAAAATATCCTGAGGGGAATGAGCATGAGTGGTGGGTGGGTGGCATTTTGATCTCCATCTTGCCCTGTGCCTTCATTCCTCTTTTTTGTGTCCCCTAAATTTTGCAAGAAAACACTTAGCTCAAGGTAACTCGCTCTGTGTTAAATCTTGATGAAGCAAAGCACAGGTGACTTCCATCTTTATGCCAATCCCAGATCCTCTTTTTCCTGAATGGGAATGTTTGTGAAGTGTGCAAAGTGGGAAGAGGAGGAGATTTCTAGTTGAGCTTGTACCACCCTAGCGTGTCTTGAGCTGAAGAGTATAAGGTCTGTAGACAGCACTGAAGAGTTCAGCCCCAGAGCTGAACCTACTTTAAAATACTGCATTTATTTTGGGGGAAAAAAGCAAACTGCAATTCTGAAAGAAACATGAGTCACCAGACGCTGTGCTGAGCTAATAAAAGCATTCCATCAGCATTCCTGTGGCATCAGAAACACAGCCTGAAATTCCACTTAAAGGTTGTAGAAAATCGAGAGACCAGATTAAACTGTTAAAAGGTGATGGCATGCCTTGTTAAAATTGAATGTGCTTTGCTTGAGGTCATTTTTAGTGAATGTTGTGCTCCTGGGAATGTTAGAAAAATGCTGAATACTTTGAGCCTTAAACATCTCCCATAGATGTGAATCTACTTTAGACAGTAGTGGGAAACTTTAAGTCTGGATCAGCAGACTTCATGCTAAACTCTGTTGCTTCCACCATATTAATTTGCACTCACTAGTTTCAAAGAACTTCAGTCAAAACTCATTGGACTAGCTGGGAAAACTCTCCTTGGCTTGAGGTCAGATTCTAAATAGTCACCAACAATTTTCACAGTGACTGACAGTATGTCTGCGCCACAGTCCAAGGTGTGACTGAAGCTTGTTTGATGCCAGAGTGACTTCTGAGCTAGTTTGTTCAAGAGCTGCAAGTATCATGGACTTGGCAACAGAGTGTTCTGTAAGAGCTTGTCTTCAGGAACCAAGTGCTGCAAAGTGTTCTGTGGCCGTTGTTAAGCATCAGCTAAGGGAGATGTGGGACAGCACTGAGTGTGAATGTGAGCAGGAACTGAGGGCACTCCTACCCCTGCTCGGGACAGCCCAGGATGCTTTTTCTCCTGACAGGGGCTGTGCCTAGCTCCTTATAACCCTGCAGAAAGAAAACAAACAGCAGTGTCTCAGGCGAGCTGTGTACCCGCTTAATAACAGGGTGTTTTGTTAACAGGTGAAAAGCCTTTCAGTTGCCGGTGGCCCAGCTGTCAAAAAAAATTTGCCAGGTCTGATGAATTAGTTCGTCATCACAACATGCACCAGAGGAACATGACTAAACTGCAGTTGGCCCTTTAGACAGTTCAAACAAGTGAATAAACCAGATGGGACATTATGAGTTACTGCAAACTTTATCAGCCATCTTCGGTCACCTCTGTCAGAAAGCTGCAGCTGTCTTCTCATCCCATTTGAAACAAGTTAACTAAACTGTAGGATTCTGCTCTGCCTTTGCCTTCCATTTCAATATGCAAATTCCTTGTTTGATAAGTTCAAGAGAATCTTATTTGTAACTGTTAAAAAGTCAGTCTGTCTTTAACCCAGTGAGCTTTCTGGCTTTATTTTCACTCGAATTTTTCTAGGTACAAATTATTGTACTGTTTTGTGTTCTGCAGCGGGTGGGGAGAATCCTCCCTGCTGAATGCAACTTGCTTACTTCATCTGTGTATATGCTGAGGTTTCCAAATGCTGGCACAGCTAAACTCACAAAATGAGATGAAACAATCACCTGAGATACTTTTGATAAAACTTTGTAATTTTACTGCCAGAGGGCAAGCTTTTAAACTGAGAAGTTCTCGTTTTGAATATCACAACCCAAACCTTTTTTAAAAGACTTATTTCTACAGTAGCTAAAGCTAGATGAACCAGAACCTCTCTGTACAGAAAGTAAGAATCTTACCATTGAGTTAACTTGTTTTTGAAATAATCACGTAGTTGATTCCCCAAACTGGTTTGTTTGTCAATTAACTCCCTTTTTCTCTCTCTTTTTAATGTATTGTTTTAAATTTATTCTATGATGAGATGCATAGATCTCCTTTACACAAAACTAATTCCAATCATTGTAGACATTTGGGATTTGTTTACAATGTAAAGCCACACTGGTTATGTGGCTAGCAAGCTGTATAAACTTAAAACTGAACTTTTAATGGGGCTGGTCCAGGATCTCCATTAACAGATTACTCTTAAGATAAGTAACTTAAAAAGACTCTTTGTCAAGTATATGTGGAGAAAAAAAAAGAAGAAAAAAAAAGACATTATTAGTGTAAGGAAATATATTGTTTCAGGGTTTTGGGAGGAGGGGTTTATTATTTGCTTTTAATTGCTTGAAATTGTGTGTATATATATCTGATAATGTATTGCTCTTAGCCATCTGAAATTAGAACGTGTATAAATACTAGATGCATCACTGTTCTGATGTTGTTGCTGTTACAAACTATCGATAACACTAAGAATGTAACCTGCATTTTTCACTGAGCTTTCAATTAAAGCCCATTCAAAGAGAAACACACGAGAGTCCAACAGATGTCTTGTTTCATGTCTGGTATTAAATTTCAAATGCCCTGTCCAATAGTATCTTTTTTTTTTTTTTTTTCCCCTTTCTTTTTTTCCCCTGTTTTTAAAGGTACCACCAGCACTGATGACCACTAGTTAACCTGTCCAGGTCTTGACCACAATTTATCCATCTCACTTGGGAATCATACTGGCAGCAGCAAACAGTGTCAAGTTTCATATTGTGCTATAAAGCAGTTGTTTCAATCGTTCCTCTTCTTACCAAGCTATTCCTTTTCTTTCAGCCCATAAGATTTGTACAGGGATGTTACAGTAAACCCCAGTTTATAAATAGCAGCGCTGGCCCTCTGTAGAACTGCACCGAAACCGTAAGCACAGATAACTTCTTAGATTAGGATGTCATAGACTGACTTTTAAGTAAAAGTTAACTCAGAGCTGGAGTGGCTTAAATCAGTTCAGCAGGTTGAAAAAGACAGTCTTTCTTAGATGATGAAGTGTGAAAATGAAGATAAAAAAATATTACTGTTTCTTTGTCATGCTGCCTACTTTTTCTTTGGAAGTAAGTACAGCCTGCCTCAGTGCCCTTTGACCTTGCAAAATATTTGTATCTCTTTAGCAAAAACCTTTAATGTATCTTGCCAAGCTTTTTTCTCTAATGTACACAATGGAGTTCTATGACGGGTTGAGCTTTCTCTCTTAAAGTGCAGCTGCATCGTCAGGAAAACTCAGCAGTTAATTCTTCAAGTCGTCTTTTTCGCATGGGTATTGCCTCACTGTTAATTACTGTTGGGGTACTGTGACTCATTTGTATCAGTCAGCTTTATCTTTCGCTGCCAGAAGACAGCATCTCTCTGGAGAAACTCATAACAAGCGTGGCAAACATCAAGTATTTAGAGCGAGCGGCGTGCATAAAACTGCAGAATGAAAAAAGAAAGCAACTGCTGCTTTCTGGAGAGAAAAGTTCAGTTACAGGAACAATATCCTCTGATTTACCCCTCGGTCTTTCCAACTACAAAACAATCTGTTTTTCAGTCTGCACCCAAAATAGAGAGCTGCCACGAGTGTTTATACTAAAAGCCAAAAAAAAAAAAAAAAAAAAAAAAAAAAANAAAAAAAAGAAAAATTGGCCTCCAGTTGTGCCTGCATTAGTCAAACGTAAATAAAAGTATCTTCTGTGAAATACAACCAAAACTCCATGCAGCACAGGCCAGGCTTCCAGTGACCTGTAAATAACTGCAGCCAGGGGGTTGCTGAGTAGTGAATCTCCTGCCACATAATAGCGGTAGATGGCTACAAAAAGCGAAGCGTGGGTTGATGAGTGACAGAGTGTGTCCTTCTGGTTTTGCCGTTGCCACTTTTCCAATGAAAGTGCTTATTGCTACTCTGCTGTTTGATGACCATTCCATCTCCAACCCACCGTGTGCAGTGAGGACAGTGGTAAATGTTTACAAGATTATTTTTTTCTTTTTTATTTTTTTATCCCTAGTTATTTTACAGTCTTTGTCGTGAGAGGCATTTTATGTCTCTGATTTTCATTCCCCTCCTTTCAGGATTCCATCAGCAAGGTAAGCCACCTTTATTGAAGTGCTTTACTACAGGAATTTCTCAGAAGCAGCCCCCAGATGCTGGTTCTTGCAGCATGCAATCCCTCACTTTGCAGCAAGCAGAAACTGCTCAGCAGGCTGAGTTTCTGTGAGCTTGACCTCCATATGAAGGATGAGGGGGCTGCACTCTATTATATCTTACAAGTATCCATAGCTCTCTGGAAAATTTTCAATCCTGCAATTAATTGAGCAAATCTTTTGTGCCTCTGCCCTCTGTTCTTAAACTGAAAATAGTGACAGATGTTATTTTGGCTGATGGTTAATGTCTTAGTCTGACTGGCACACTATTCCTGCCTAGTCCCCCAGAATGGAGAATGTCCATTATTTAGATAACATTTCTGTATTTTCTTGTCACTTCATAATGTACAGATCTGTTGGGTAGGAAAGGAAATGTCATCTTTTCTTTTTCTGATGGTATCAGCTGGGATTCAAGGGTTCACCTACACCAAGTGTTTTCAAGGTAGGTGATTGCAGCCAAGTGCCCCTTTGCTCTAGGAAAACATGATGGCTTATGTGCCTGAGTTGTAACCACATAATCACCTGCTGGTGCATGTTGTATTCTTAAGGGTACAGACTGCACTGGCCCAACAGGGGGCACAAAGGTGTTACCTCAGTGCAATTAGGCAGCCAACATGAAGGCTGTCCATCCTTCAGACATGTATGGCTCCTGTAAGGGAGAAAGGGCATTTGCAAGGAAGTAACTCTTGCCTGCTGTTCCTGTGGTGGGTTAGGTGAGTTGTTCATTTTAGAAACCACTACAACCAGGCCTATCTGTTTCAGGATGTCAGTAGGATCCACCAACTAACCTTACAGCAACTGGGAACAGTTCCTGGACATCCAGGTGAGTACCTTAAACCAATATTTTGCCCTCTATCCCCTTCCCCAGACAGGCATGGAGAAAACCCTGTCACATGCAGTCTTTCTCCACCATCAGTGTGACCTGACAGCAGGTCTAATATGGTAAACAAGCTGCTACCAACACTTTGTCCAAAACTCAACAAGGCTCTGGAGTGAATTGAGAAGATGCCTGCAAAGCCACACCTCAGAGCTGCCTGGACTTAGCAGGAGATGTGTAAATGGAGGCAACCAGTAGCAGAGTTCAGTTGCCAGAGGATATGAAAAAGTCCTGCTTGTGCCTTTGCTTTGGTGCAAGCACACACAGGGAGAAGCACTCAGCTTTTAGTTGGGGAAAATCCTCCTTACCAGTCTCTCCTCTCCAATTAACAAGAAGGTAATTAAAGACAGTGCACGCAGTTCAGAAAGGCACTAATGAACAAGAAAGGCCAGCTACAATATTTGGAAAGAACCAATAAAATATTCATTAGGATTTTTTTCTAGTTATAGGAAGTCTTGATGACAAAAAGGGGCATAGTGAAACAGAAGATCTGGTCACAGCAGCGACAAGTTAAAAAAAAACCCAACCCCAAATCCCAACCTCACTGACACCACCCTAAAAATTAGACAATTAAGAGTAAAACCAGGAATGTAGCCAGAACTATTCCACCTCAAATAATAAACACAAGGATAAGTTGCCAAGTGAGGTCAAAGAAGCAAATGGTAAAGTGAGTTTAAGAGACAGCTAGACACTTTTATGGGGAGAGAGGGGATTGAAGGATACAGTGACAAAACTGGGGGTAGAGCTGAGATAAACCTGGAGGATACACATGGTGGCCAACAGTCTCAGAGAGCGTTCTGAGCCCCAGTTATTCAGCAGAGGAGTAGGGCAGCTCTTGGTGTTTGGGGGAGACTTACCAGGGCAACCAGCAGCATCCTGTGAGCTGTGAAGGGAAACTGCAGAAGAGCTCACAGGGGAGAGGAGTCTGGCAACAGGAGCGAGTGTGCTCTCAGTGCAGTGATCCCAAGTGCTGACCTCAGTTTCACCAGAGTGAAGCCCTGACAGACTTGCTTAAAACCAGGTTTTTGAAGAAGCTCTACCTGATCAGCATGTCCTGCTGCAAGTTACCAACACAAAGCACAGGAAGAGACACCAATAGAAAAAGCACAGAGAAGCCCCTTCTTTGGTGGTTGTTTGTTTTGGTGGGTTTTTTTGGTTGTTTGTTTGTGTTGGTGTTGTTTTTTGTTTGTTTGTTTTGTTTTGTTTTGTTTTGTTTTGTTTTTTTCCCATGGAAGACTATAGGAAGAACAGGATTGGCTACAGTATGATTCAAATGAGACAAAGCATAAAAAGGTTATGTTCTTCTCTCCTCATATGAAGCTTGGCATACTTTCATGTTGTCATCACAGCCTGTGCTAATTCCCATAAACAAAACTGACAGAGCTTCTGTAGCTTGAAACAGGAGCACCATGATGCCTGTTCTCAAGTGCTCAATTTGACCATCTCTGCACTGACCAGAAGGTGTGGCTGTTGTTAAATGATGGTGGGTGGGGAACCAAGACCGGTTCAGTTTTCTAGACTGCAATCCAGACACAAATGTCAGCTTCTGCTGCTAAGAAAGTTACCTTAGATGCATCAAAGGGCTCTGAGCAGTGAGCATGACCTTGAAAGCAGGTATTCTCCTAGAATGCACACAGAACATAGACAGGTCTTGTGCTAGGTGTTGTAGGAACACTGAGTAGCAGGAAGACTCTGCCCTGAAAAGTCTCAAGCTGTACCAGGGGAAGTTTAGGCTGGAGGTAAGGAGAAAGTTCTTCACTGAGAGAGTCATTCGCTACTGGAATGGGCTGCCCAGGGAGGTGGTGGAGTCACCGTCCCTGGAGGTGTTCAAGGCACATTTGGACGTGGCACTTGGTGCCATGATCTAGTCTTGAGATCTGTGGTAACGGCTTGGACTTGATGAGCTTTGAGGTCTCTTCTAACCCTGGTGATACTGTGATACTGTAATACTGTGAAGAGGTTGTTAAGTCATAGACAAGGCTTTAAAAGACAAGTGGTCAGAGGCACTGAAAATCTTAAGTGAGAATGTGTAGTCCCAGGCAGGGTTTTCAATTCCTGATAATGAAATGCCATTCCCATAGGTA
This sequence comes from Eubucco bourcierii, assembly GCA_013396675.1. Lineage (NCBI taxonomy): Eukaryota > Metazoa > Chordata > Aves > Piciformes > Ramphastidae > Eubucco > Eubucco bourcierii. The sequence continues at coordinate 345,867 of VWZE01010641.1, forward strand.
TAAATATAACTTAAAAGCTTCGCTGTTTTTTATGAGAAACAGGGTAGTTAGTTTCTGATGAATTCTGACAGAATCAAGATCTTAATCTGCAAAAATAGTCTCGTCAATAATGGTAAGACCTGGTTGATCATCCTGGCTTGAGTAACTAGATAAATCTAACATAAAACTAGTCACCCTTCTTCAGCATCAAAAATCCTTTTAGGTGCAAGAGCATTATAAAAATTCACAAAGCACTGAGACACCTTAGTTTGGAGGAGAGAAATACAACTGTGTTTATTCTCAGGCTGTTTCTTTTTATGGCTCATTCTCATCTGAGTCATGCCTCACAACTCCCATTCATTTGGATGAAATGTTGAGACACATAACTTAAAAAAAAAAACCACAAAAAAACAAAAAAACAAAAAAAAAACCAACAAAAAAACCCCCAAACCAGTAACCTCACTGCCTGGAAAAAGTCTTGTCTCAAAGTTTCTTGGGAAGTGGTGTGTCTGCTCTGCTCATACAATACTCACATCTGCTTCATGTTTCCTCCCGGGAAGGTCTCTTGACGTTTTTAACCGTATCACTGAGGTTTCTGGGTTAAGCTGTTGGTCTAGCTGCACAGCAAAGGTACATTGTAAAGGCAAATGCAGAGGCTTTTATCCACTGCATGGCAGATGCTACAGCCCAACAAAGAGCTGTATCTGGAGCGGCAGAGCCAGCGCCCTCTCAGCCACTAGACGGCTCAGGAGAGGGTTGCTTGGTTTCAGGACAGCTGCGTTCTGGGAATCAAATGCAGCCAAGCCACTGCAGCTGGAGGAATTTCCTAACTTGCAACATAAAGTTACGAGACTCAGAAAGCGTCAGCCAGAGCTGAAGACTATCATGTAGCACAGCTCGAAATGTCGTTCAGTAGCCTGGGATGGTATTGTGCTGTTATTACAGTCACAGCATTTATCCAAGTGGATCTGGGTAGCTATTGAGCTTTAGAGAGCTTTAAAAATCTGGTTGCCTGAGTTTCTTCAAAGACCAAGCTCCTTGAGGCTGCTCAGATGACGCAGAAAGGTTTCCTGTGAACTACTGATCCCTACCTCGAAAGTGGCAAGATATATGTTTCTATTGTTGGGAGGAAGAATTAACAGAGAATCAAAGAAAGGAAAGGTCACATGGCAGCAGGATTTGGATTGCCCTGGACCATCCAAATCATAGATATCAACTTAGTTTTTGGGAGCATTGTGGAATGAATGAAGCCATCTAGCAGCTGAGCTGCTTCCTCACTCTGTTTCTAGATGCAGAACGCCAATGTGAAGCTGGTCTGGGGGAGGATGAGCTGCAGTTTGCAATACTGAAGGTCATCACACAGGACAAGCAAGCTACCACCCTCTAATATCTTTAAGCCGTATGAATTCTTAGTGTCTGCTGCAAGCAGAGTCGCAAACACTTGTGTCAATTCTGTACCATGCCCCAGACTGCCAAAACCATGAATATTTATCTGGGCTGCAGTGTGTTACAAGAATTCATTAGGACAATATGTGATATGGTGCTGAAACAGAAGGCTGGGTTTCTCTGGCCAGAGATGAGGAAGTCTAGTCCCTGTTGAACTTTTACTACTGATAAAGACAATGTCTGCTGGCAACATTCATTTTTTACTAGGCCATCTGCATCTAGTCAAGGATAACTTGACTTTCTGAAAAAGCCATTCATCAGAATCAACCCTGTACAACTTTCTCCTGATGAGTAAAGCAACACAAAGAAAGACCAAGATGGTTAATAAACTTCTCGGGGAGCAATAGGTCAATGCTGGTGTAAACAAAGCAGTGTCATAGTACTATACAGAAGCATTGAAGTTTCTTGTGTGTTTATGTGGCTGATGCCCCATTTCATTTTTATCAGTGTTTGTTATCATTTATTTTGCTCTGCTTTAGCTGCTCTATAAATCTTTATAGCAGTGTTCTTTATTTTCTTAATTTTGTCATCTCTCTTATCAGCTTTTATCACCTGTTTGCATCCAGTATGCTTGCTACTCTCTGATGCTTGATGGCTGCCCTCAAAAAATTTTTTAACCCTTTAGTTCTCATCTGTTACAAACAGGTCTAATACCTAAGTCTTTCAGAAGCTCCCTTTTTCCCCCACTAAAGTCTAATCAAACACCGAAGACATTTTCATTGTCTCTTTAGCAAATCATTAACTGGTAAAGGCAAAAAATTAATGAATATCCTGATGGGGAAATATTCCTGTCCCACGTGATAGAGCCTGGCTTTTAGCTACACAATGCAGAGAGATTGGGCAGTAGCTGTGCGGTTTTTGCTTCAGACCTTTACCACTGTACTTCAGATCCATACTGGAGACTCCTAGACTTGCACCCTCTGGGGAGGTCACAGGTTGCTCTTCCTGCCCTCCTGCTCTTTGACTTTTGTGCCTTCTGACTGCACGGTGGAGAATATAGCCACTAGGAGCTGAACTGAACTCCCCAGGCTCCCTTCACCTCAATCACTGATCATGCAGCCAAACACTTACTCTTAGTTTGACCTAAATATGAGACAGTCAACTAAGAGAAGAATATTCTATATCCATAAAGACAAACATGGAATCGTAGAACTGCCTGGTTGGAAAAGACCTTAAGATAACTGAGTGCAACCATTACCTAACATCTCCCTGTACACAGGTGCTAGACCATGTCCCTGAGCATCTCATCCAAACACCTTTAGGATGGTGACTCCACCACTTTCCTGGGCAGCTTGTTCCAGTTCCCAGTGGCCTTTTGGGTGAAGAATTTTTTCCTGATGGCCAGTCTAAACTTCCCCTGCTACAACTTGAGTCCATTTCCTCTGGTCCTATCACTTGTTATGTGGGAGAAGAGGCCAGCCCCCACCTCTCTACAACCTTCTTTCAGGTAGTTGTAGAGAGTTATCAGGTCTCCCCTCAGCCTCCTCTTTCTGTGGTGGTTTGGGAGTTCCTCCCCCATGATTCACCAGACTAACTCAGCCAGCTAGAAGTTAAGGATGAAGCCATGTTTATGACAGAGCACAAATTTACACACACATATACACAATATATACAGATATTTACAACTATATACAAGTTAAAATACAGAAGTTCAAACCTCCTCCCAAACAGCAAAACTGCTCAGGAGGGCTCCAAACTAACTCCCCTCCTTCTTCCCACTCCTTCCCTTATCTCAGAAGGCTTAAGTGCAGGGGTGAGATGCAGATAAGGAGTTAGAAGTGTGATTAGATTGAGTTATACAGGTCCCGGCAAAGGAGTTAATGGAGCGAGCGGCAGCCAGAGAGAGACTGACAAACTTTGTTATTGTTTCTTGGTTTTATGTCCCTCAGCAGAACCAATGAGTGATACAGATATCACTATTATTTTTATGGCAAATGATCTAATTTCTCTCAGTAAAATATTCCAATCAGCCTCACACCAGCACATTTCCCCAGGCTGAACAACTCCAGCTCCCTTAGTCACCCATCACAGGACTTGTGTTCCAGACCCCTCACATGAAGCAGCTGATGATGTTATTTGGTTATTCAGTGATACTTGCTTTAGACCCAACATTTAGAACCTCACAGATGCGTGACATTTGCATGGAGAGCAAATATTTTCTTGAGCCTTTCATAGGGACCTAAAATTCTTCATTAGAGACTGCCAGAGAAAAAAAAAAAGAAAGTGGATTTTCCTTAGTGAGGAGCTTTTTTTCCCTTTGATGTGCCATTTTCTCCCCGTAATTCAATTGCACAAAGTTTTGTATGGGCCAGATATCCAAAATCATATAAAAAATTGAATTGACCCAAACCCATTTTAGAGGGATGAGCTCAGCAAAATATATACTGCCCTTTAATTGAGTCCTCAGCAATGTAATTTCTATTGGCACCAGAGTATTTATTTAATTGAGTCCTCAGCAATGTAATTAATTTCTAATGGCACCAGAGTATTTATTTAATTGAGTCCTCAGCAATGTAATTTCTAATGGCACCAGACTATTTATTGGAACTGGGTATACTATAAGGAACCAAAAAAATATTTTAAAAGTCTGGATTTCACAACTAACTATGAATCTTGAGACAAGTCAGCTAAAACATCCATACCCCCTGTTAATAACTGTGATATAATGCAGTGCAATTCTGATAGCAAGAGCCTCTGCTGAATCTGCAGTCTTAGGCTCTTGGAAAAACCCCATGCTCCTGAAGTTAGTATGAGTAAGATTTCTACCTGACCAAAAATTGCCAGATTAGGTTAAAACCCCACTGATTATTACAAATTTAGTATCCTAGTTATTCTAAATGCCTATATAGTTAGAGGATATTCTGTCATGCTGATAGTAAGAGTGCAGGAAGATCTATATATCTGGATTCTATTTTGTATGTCATGCAGTTCAGCTGGATTCCAGTACCTCTGATAGGTGGTTCTGCATGTAATCTGGTAAGATCTGTGTGATAATTAAGTAGCATAAAATTTCAGGTGACAGAGAAATGTGGGTCAGGTTATTTGTACGTCGTTGTGTCGCTTGTTTGTTTTCTTTTTTGTTAAACTTCATTTCTCTGCTCGAAATGAGTATTTAATGTTAGAAGATATGGGTGAACCAATCTTGACACTCAGTTGAAAGGCTGACTCAAAACATGAACTCGCTCTGGGTGCAATGTAGTGGTTAGTCCCAAAATGTATAACGCTGGTTCCAGTCAGGGAAATTTTGTCACTGTGTGTTGTTTAACTTGGCCATTCACTGCAAGTAGCTTAGTGCATTCCTGGCTCTTTTTTGCAGACATCCATCTTTAAAGGTGCTGTTTTATGTTTTAAATGTTTTTGTGCAGACATGTACTATACTCAGGAAAAAAAAAAAAAATTAAGCAACCCAGATGGGTTTTTCAATTGTGCTTTTAAATCAAAGATTGTCATGATTGATTTTTTAAATTCTCTTTATATCAGAGCATGTAGAATTCTAATTCTGATCTTTCCTGAAAACCTTAGTCATAGAATCATAGAATGGTAGTGTTGGAAGGGACCTCAAGGATCATCTAGTTCCAACCCCCTGCCATAGGCAGGGACACCTCTCACTAGCACAGGTTACTCAAGGCCTCCTCCAACCTGGCCTTGAATACCTCCAGGGAGGGAGCAGCCACAACCTCCCTGGGCAACCTGTTCCAGTGCCTCACCACCCTCACTGTAAAGAAGTCACTGACGAAAACAATTTTGCATCCTAGTGGAAGTTCTGGATATCTGTACGCTGTGTAGATTGCTTGAGCTAACTGACATGAAATTTAATTTGCATTAATCAGCCACAGGCAAGGGCAAAACAAAATGACTGCAACCCATGAGAATAGGATTTTAGAGCATTTACAAAATGATGCTTCTTAGCAGCATGGAAAAGGAATGGCTAGTGCAGGGCATGTGCTGTCTGATGCATGAAGTGAATCACCTAATCCAGCCTGGTTGTCAGGAGAATTTGGGCTGTGCTCCTTGAGCGACAGACCCTTCAGCTGTGATTTGACAAAGAACATAGGGTGTGATACTGAGGAAGAATTTGCCATAGTGTATATGGATTTAACCAGCCCAGCTTCAGCAGGTGTGTGTTGCTGAGCCCCAGGCACCCACCTAAGCAACCATCAGTGCTAATGCTGCAGCGAGCAGAGCTCACCTGAGGAGCACTTGGCCACCTCTGTGCAATGTTGCCCATGACAGTTGTTGCCTTTGACTGAACAGCGACTCAAACTTCCACTTTTGTGTGCTATAGCTTGTTGCTGGGAGTGAATTAGGCACTTCAGGGATCCTGCAAAAAGGTATCAGGCAAAGAAATGTCATTTTTATCTACAGATGCAGGAATGCTGCTTTTATTTTAGTTACACTGGATGAATCAGAAAAGCTGACACTGAAGGCACTGGCAGAGCTTGGTCAGTGATCACCTCCTACAGATCTGGCAGGTGCTGAACCTGTCAGGTAACAAGGCTGTGTACGCTCATGGTAAATTATGCCTTAAATCGCTTAGTTTTAATTTACTAGTTGAAGTCTCAGGTTGAAGAGAGATGAACAAAAATTGCTGTTGTGAACAATCTGCCTGAAATGAGGCTTTCAGTCTCTGCTGAGCTCTTCACAGCTGGTCTTCTACACAATGAAAGCTCCCTAAGAGAAGACCAACTATAGCAGCAGCCAAAATTTCAGTCCACTTTTACCTGTAGTTAAGCAACTATCTCAATGTACAAAATATGAAAGGTGTAAGATTTACAGCCAGGGAAGAGTTATATTTCACATTTTAGAGATCTATTGTTTCCTATAATAAACTAACAAAACTAGACTCTGGTAGAGCATGGGAATGTGAGACAACAGGAAAAATCTCTGCTAGAGAACTCTTTGAATAGGGGTCACTAACTTGAGGGAAGTGCTTATCTCCTTTATTTGTTTCCATTATGTAATGAAGCAATGCAAAATAGACTCCAATATCCCATTGTGCCTGAAGTTTTTCCAAAACCAGGCCCCAGAGATGTGTGTATATGCCAGTTCTTGGCAGGAAAGAGTATTTTTCTTGTGCAGGAAGTATGTTGCTTAATGAACATTATATGACATTATTAATGAACAGTATATGAACGTTTTTATAAAAGCCCAACTAAGTGATGGGCTGGAAGGCTGTTTGTCTTCACAGATTGAAACAAAACAAAAAAGCCAGAGAAGCAAACAATTTCTGTAAGTGACATCTCTCACTGCACTCTGGTAGTTTATAAAGGCTCACAGTCATCATTATTTCAAAAGATTAACTCTGTTTAAATAGCCAATTGAGCAGAACAAGACGTTAGTGGGATAGCTAGCTGTGTGTCACAATATACTAGATAAAGGATTATGCCCCACTTAAGAATTAATAACATTTTAAACCTCTACATAAACTATTTTTTTTTTTATCAATAAACATGTCTCTGACAGAGGGCCAGATGCACTCACAGGTCTTAATTGTTCAATCCAGTGACTAATCCCCACTTGATCAAGTTTTTACTGACTTAGCAGCTGTCTGGAGAGTGACAAATTTATGATTCAATTGCAACTTCATCTTCAACTTGAAACTGGATGATCATTTGTGGGAATTAGCTACCTGATAAGATAAAGAGGGTGGAAGAAGTGCACATAATTCTGTGCAGCAGAATCAGAGTGTTGCAGAACTCTTTAGGATGCATTGGAAAGACACAAATGGCCATTAAGGGATTAGTGCATCACTGATTGAGTGGCTGCACAGAGTTGAGGTTTACTAAATCACTGGAGTGGTAGGTCATTATCCTTGGATACAGGAGACAGTTGAGTCTGTGTCCAAATGCATGAGCAGTAAATTGGAGTGAAGAGTGTGTGCCAAAAATGAAAAGAAAAACCCCAAACTCAACCCTTGTTCTTCAAGTGTTCAAATTTCCAGGTCATACCCCAATTTTTTTTTTTTTTTTCTTTCTTGGCATAAAAAATATTTTTTCACTGCCTTTAGTATCAGCATATTCTTGTCTCTGTAATCTCTTCTGAGTCTATTGCTTCCCCTCAATGCTATCAAATTTGTGCTTAGTTAACAAATGCTGAAACTTAGATAACATTTGAGAAGTTGATTAGGAAAGCAATGTTAGGAGTTTCCCTCTCCAGTTTTGGTGGTTTATGCACAGCTACTACTAAATATTTCATTAAAATCAATAAGTTTTCCTCATTTGGGTTTTGTAATGACAGAATTCAGTTAAGTTCCCTCAGTAGTTTGATGTGTTATTGATGTGAATCAATAGTGTGCTCTAACAGTGCTGTTTACTTTGAAGAGTTATAACAAAAGTAATATCTCTGCTAAAAAGAAATAGATTTTGAAAAATTGTAGTTTTTTGGTCCGAAGAGAGAAATCATAAAATGCTACAGGAGTAACACAACATTCCTGCCTTCCTTGAGCATGTGTTGGTGCAGCTGAGTGTGTGTCGATGAGTAAAATTAAGCACTGAGTAATTCCACTTCAGGGCTCTGTAACAATATGTCTAAAGACTATTTGGCAATTCAAATGAATAGCTTAAATATGTCAAATTTAGGATTTTTTTGCTGTGCTGGCTATGGCCTTTGGCTAGCCTGAATAAGCCCAAGATCCCTTGAGGCTCATTCTCTGTGAGTTGAACTCAACGATCTCTTGTCCCAGGGTACAGATGCATCTAATGTGCTTCAATTTATCTCAGTCTAGAGGGGCACATAACTTGAGAGGGACTTGTTTCCTGAAGTATAGGGTGTTTCACTAGAAACCTCTGAGCTGGTAGGTTGGAAAATTCACCTTCAGGCAAACATGGTGGACTTTGTCATACAAAGAGCAATTTTCACTTCCTAACAAAAGAATAAAATAGGCAACACAAGCCAGAGTTGGAGCTGAAGGCCGTAGATTAATATTGTGATCACAGGGGAAAAAAAAAATTGTTTTTCATAGAATTATACTTTTAACAGAGAAGGAAGGTAACAGCAATGAACATCTTAGTCCAAGTATGCTTACACAACCCTAAACCAATGCTGAGTGCTCCTCAGGTGGCACCAGGGACGTTGTGTTATTTCCTGGTTCTTTTGCCCTCTACCATTCCCACTCTGAATGCTGAAAACTGTCTAAAGTGCCCGGGTCTTTGGGAACATGCCAATAGCATATTGTACCAGGAGGTACAAGAACTGGGCTAGTCTAACTCTGACTTTAGTGGAAATGGGAACAAGATAAGGCAGAAGCTAGCATAAGTTTGGGGAAAAGAAAATAAAAGGAAAAAAAAAAAAAAAGGAAAACCCCCAAACCCTAATCACAGAAGACATGGCTGCATGCTAGATTTGGATGTAAATCTAATGGCAGCTCTGAAGCAGCTGAAAAGTTTATGCACATTTTACATGCTAAAAGTCCTTGGCCAGCTCTGCTGTCTGAGATTCAACTGATGTCCAGAAGATTGGGACAAGTAGAGGTTGAATAGAACAAAGTAAAGGGAAATAAAGTGCAAGAAGAAAGTCAGTCTGCTAAACTAGACAGTGCAAAGGAACAAGAAGAAAAACAGGAAATAACCTTATAAAATACAGTGAGAAATAAATAACTTTCAGTGCCCCAACAATTTCCTCTCACAAAAAACATTGGCAGTATAAAGCAAATTACAGGCACATTTCTACCCAGCTATGGAAAATAAGCTCTTTGGGAGTGGCACTTTCCCCTCCACAAAATGCAGATAGCTGTGTCATGCATGAGTCTGAAAGTCCCACAGGTGATGAGAAGAGCAGAAATATGACCCAAATGATGCAAGTTGAGAAAAGAACTGGATGGATAATGAAGGTGGACTTGCTGAGGTGCAGCCATGGAAATCTCTGCTCTTTTTTTCTTAGTTCTGCCTCATGGACTGGCATTGCAGGGGATAGAAGAAACCTGAAGGAATGAGGGTAACATTATGCTACAGCACCCCACACTTCTGGAGATCCCCATGGCAGCCAGACACAGTGGTTCTTTGGGACTAGAGCAGTGAAGGGGATATGTAAGGTAGTTAATTTTATGAACTTACTAGGTACTGATTCCCACTGATTAGGTAGTACAGAGGCTGAAGAGACTTTTACTCTCTATCCCAGTGGGTGGGCTCTCAGAGATGGCATTTCTTTAAGAATGATGCCACTGCATCAGCTGCTGAGTGCCACCAATAGTTTTCTCAGCAGTTACATATAAAGATACCTTATGGAGAATAGCAAATCCTCCCCCATTCGCAGGAAGTTTGGCAGCAAGTAATGAATCTGTTTTCAAGTGGAAATCTCATTCTGCAGTGCTCACAGTTTTTGCACTCTACAGAGTGTGACTTTAAAGAGGCTCAGAGCTTACTTCAGCTTATTAAAGTAAATATTGTAGCATTAGCAACTAGCCAAAACCAACAGACACATAATTAACTGGAGTAACCCCGCGCTGAGCAACCACATACATGATTTACTCATTCCACTGTGTTCAAACTGGTCTTCCACGGAAGCAGAAGGCACAGTGGCAGCTCAGCTCAGCTGTGTGGAATTTAAAGGGTGTTCTTTAAAATGAGCCAGTAATTATTGCGAGGGATTCCATAGGTGAATGAAAACACAGCGTTAACGGTGTGATTTATTTGTACATTTCAGCCTGTGTGTAGATACTGTGGCACACAGAACAAAACAAATTAATCACAGTTAAAGGGAATCCAGACTATGGAATGCACGTTATAGAATCAGAAGCTTTAAAAACACACATGCTTTCTCAGCTTCCAATTTATCATTTATTGAAGTGGAATGAAATTGCTGTCTTTAACAGCACTAAAAAGAAAAAAAAAAAGAGAGAGAGGGAGAGAGAGAGAGCTGCTTTTTTGTTTACATCATTTTTAGCTTTAGAATGACAAAATGAACCAGGGTGTACCATGCTACGATTTCACCCGCTGACACAAACGAAAAGGATAGAACAGACATAATACATCTGGTTTACGACTTTTAATTGCCTTTGTGACCCAGTTCATAGCAAATCCTCTCAAGGCAAAGTGTCTTTCTTTGTATGCATCGTGGGGCTAAATCTCTATCTGAAATATGTTGCTTAAAAAAACACCGCCATGTTAAAAAGTAACAATATTTCTTGCTCACATAAATCTTTAGTGCTTGCAGGTGACCTGAGAAAGTGAGAAGTGGAGAGTTCAGTTGTCTGGTGAATGAGTATGTTAAACTTCCCAAAGAAAAGCTGCTCCTAAAGCACCAGATTCTTTCAGCAATTAATCACTATACTGTTGTTTATTAGGAAGACACGCCTGGAATTTTTTAGTAACTCAGGTAACCTTTCATGGTTTGATGGGTACAAAAGATAATTGTGCCTGCAGTGATTTAATGAGGCTCTCTGATGTAATATAGTAGTCTGTGACTACTGAGTTGGTGTTTCTGTCCTGGGAATAGGGAAGGGATATCAGAGGAGGGCACACTGTTAAAAAAACAATCTATTGCTAATCAGTTACAAGAAATATTTTCTATGTCATGTAGCAAGCCAGAGTGGGCTGCTGGGATAACAGCCCTGAACTTTACTAGCACACTGGAAATCCTGTGGCAATACTGAGTGGTTTCAACAAAGGGGATTTTATTGAGTGGAGAAATGAGCAATGCACTCAGTGCAATATCCCTCAGGCACACAATACTTTGACTTTCCTGAAGTCTAAGTGCTGGTACTCTTTAAATGGATGTGAGTGTGGATCCTGAAATACTTTGCTGTAATCAGAAGGTGAATTGATGCTCACCCTGCAGAGCTGGCGTGGGGTGATGGCTCTTTTGTAAAAGGACGCAGGCTTCTCCAATGTAAACTGCATCTCACTTGATGGTAACTCTCCTCTCCATGGGTTCACACCACAGAAGGGATTCAACTGTGCTCTGTGCCCAGCAGTGCCAGTTCCCAAAAACCAGAGCCACTCACTACTTCTCAGGCTATTAGAACATCAAATGTGCTTTAACAAAACCTTGCTGTCTCCATGAGGCAGTCTCTTTGAAATTAATTCTTAACTCTCAGTTTTGTGATGTCCGTGTTCATGCAACTACTGCTTTTAACTCAGCTGCTTAAGACCAGTTTGTCTTTCAAAAATGTCAATATAAAATTGCTGGTTCCAGAAACCTTCCTTCACTTGTTTCTAGCAGCTCTATTTTTAAGCAATATATTTCCTTTGGTTTTGTTAGTTTTTTGTCTTTGTTGGTTTGATTGTGTTTTTTTTCATTAACTCCAAGATGAGTTAACCCTGGGAAGAATAGATATAATTCTTTCTTGTGCTGCATTACAATAAGGATTTTTATTTCTAAGCAATATATTTCCTTTGGTTTTGTTAGTTTTTTGTCTTTGTTGGTTTGATTTGGTTTATTTTCATTAACTCCAAGATGAGTTAACCCTGGGAAGAATGGATATAATTCTTTCTTGTGCTGCATTACAATAAGGATTTAGTAGGTTCCAGCTGTATTATCTATAAGAAAATATTCCCATTCAGAAAACTGTTGCATATGTCTGTAGTCTACACAGTGCTTAGAGATGATGGATTTGCTGAAGTGCATTCCTGAGTTAGAACCAGAGGGGTTGAGATGAAGGTGCTGAGCTCTCACAGATGTACCTGAACAACTACATTCTGCAAAAATACAAAAAGCATGGACAGTCTCTCTTGTATATATTAAGATCCAAAGGAGCTGGGAAAGCTGGAAGTAGAGAAAGGTGAGATTATTTTTGCAAAGTGAGCAGTTTGGGACATGGGACAAGAGGCAGTGGACATAAGAAACCACAGCAGGTTTACGTATGCCCAACTTATCTGTGGTAACTAGGAGCTTTGAATGCTTCCATTTTGAAGTAGCCAAGTGGGGGCATGCTGGAGATGTACTGTTTTCTAAAAGGAAGATGTATTGTTTCCTGAGATTATTCATCTGTCCTCTGAAAAATCACAGCCTTTCCAAAGCATTTCATATTGCAGAACCAAAGTCATTACTAGCATTAGGAACTTTGGATAAAGCTTCCACGGAGGAAAACCATTTCAGATTATTTATGTGTGCTCTGAATTAGCTGTGCCAACATTTTTACTGGTAGTTTCTTTGGGAAAATCCAGTATTTCAAAATATTTGGGGTGTATATTCGGAAGTGAAAACTTACTCAGTCTGCAGAGGTCCTAAAATTCACAGTGCTAGTGAATCCAGGAAATGGGACACACATCAAAGCATTGGTATTTCAGAGGCAGCAAGGAGCATTAAACCCGCTGGAGTTTAGGAATTCTGCAGATTCCTTAGCTTCTCAGCCTTAGCAGAACATCTGTCCCCACTTGCAAAGGCACTGTCTGCCAGTGTTTTCCCAGTGCTGTCATTTTAGAGCATCCAGAAAGTCAACACCATGAGTTCTAGACCTCTGTAGGTTAAAAATGAGTCCATTATGTAAAGGAAAAAAAAAAAAAAAGGGGGGGGGGGGGACAAAAAACTGCTCCGAGTGCAAAATTGGCAAAAGCAGTGTGTCACAAACCAAACCAACAAAGAGAATAAAACTTAAACACAATGAGAGATACATCCTCCTGATTGTTTAGCAGAATAACAACTCCTGTTCATGGCATTTTCTGGGAAATGCAGGAGAATTTGAAGTTAGGGATTTACAAAATTTGCAAGAATTCCCAAAATGATTTTTTGGTACTCCAGCACTGAGAGATAACATCATTATATACGAAAAAAAACCACCAAACCAAACCAAACCAAAAACCTGTACTTCATTTTTCTTGTCTTACTTAGATGTTTGATACAGATTTTCAGATTCAATACAGGTTTTTATTCTCATTCCAGACAAAGGTGAATTTATCCCACAGGGTGCTGCACACCTTCCGTTTTCATTCACCAATTCTCAGAAGTACTTCAAACCTTCCGTGTTTTGCTGCTCTCTAGAGGGAATGGAGTCATTTCAGGTGAGAAGTTGAGATCTACTGGTCATGTTTTTCACACAAGCAGCAACACGTGCTAAAGGTGCAGAGGTACTTCCAAGAAATGCTCATGACTTTGTAGTTACAACCTGTACAACCTCTTTGCCCTACCCTAGGATTTTTTTTTTTCCCCCTGAAAACCTCTATGTGTATGGGAAATCTCTGCTCATACAGATAAAGGTGTCATGTCCCAGAAGATCTCACTGAGTGTGCATCCAGACCAGTGCTGGTGTTAGTCGAGTGGGTGGCAGCATACAGGGGAGGGTTCCGCACACCAGGGTTAATCACTCTCTGGTAAGGAACATTTTATAATCTCTCTGTTACAGAGGGAAGCTAACCTGAGTCAACAGTCTGAGCAAGTGGAACTTCTCCCTTCCCTTGTAAACTGTGCAAGTGTTACAGTAGTTGGGAACTTGGCAACGATGGATGAACTATTTGTACACAGGTCACCTTCCATGTCTTCTCCAACATACTATTACGTGACAAAATGGTTTATATCTTAATTCACAAAACTTATTTTTTACTGTAAAACAAATGGTAATGAGTGGCTCTTTAAACTAATGCTTTATTTCCAGTGAGTCAAAGTTTTGGCATTAGTTTCATGGAAAAAAGCATTAATCTTCACAATTGAAATAGAGAGCTGTTGACTAAATATGACCTAACAAAATGGATTTTTTTAAGCCCTTCATGGATCTTTCTCACCAACTTTGAAGTAATTCTTATTTGTTATTGGTTGTTAAGGACTAATAATTATCCTTTCTGTTCAGGTTCAATTATTGTGTCATTTGAAACGTTCACTTCCAGAACCAAGAGGAAAGGCAGGTTTGAATATCTGTTGAGATGTCTGCTGGTCTGCAAGGAACTGCCGGGTGAAGGAGGGGCAAACATTTGTTACTTACATTTAACCTTTGGTTAACTAATAATGTCCTGAGTTGTAGTTCACAGGAGGAAGAAATGTTTGTTCCCAGCTGTGTAATACTGACAAGCCTTGAGGGTTGTTGTGAAGTTCTTTGAATTATTTTTTTTCTCCTCTGTCCTTCTGGGAAATGTACAGAAATTGATACAAGACTCTGCTATCATTCATGTGGCAGCAGACTGGGAATGACTGCTAGAATGTCCGGGACATGCTTTATGTTTAGTGCTGACAATCTAAGCAAGACAAATATGATTTATGGGACAATAGTTCAGATGGGGAATGAATGGAGATGTTTTGGTGAAAATATCAGTGTAAGTAGGCTGTGTGAAGGAAGTAGGTTTTAAGGAAGGATCCAAAGGAGATTTGGCATGTGGCAGATGGGAAGTTATTCAAACTGTAAGAGGCACCATGGAAAAAAAGAAGTGAAGCTAAGAGTGGGAGAAAAAAATGAAAGGACAAGAGGGGCAGTGGAAAAGGCTGCTGTGCCTGCTGTACACTAATCAAAGACTGTAACTAATGTTCATAGCCTGAAAAGGTAACTAATGAATTTCTAGTGAATTCTGGTGTATTCCCAGCAAGAATATTTCATTACATTTCAGAATTGTCATGAAGCCTTTCAAACCTGTGCATCTTTAGTAAATCAAGAATTTACAGCCTGAAAAAAACAAAACAAAAAAAACCAAACCAACAAACCACAACTTAAAAATCATTATTTTTATTAGTGCAGTGTTTTTATGCAAGAATTCATCCTTTCCCAGAAGAGTTTATTGTCTCTTTGGACAAAGAATGACCACAGGGAAATATTAGCAGAGATCTGTCAGGATCAAGCAACTGGCCCAAGGATATGGAGAAAGATAAAATGGTGGTGAAACTGAGACACAGTATGTGAACCTGCAATGCTTCCACTAAGTTATAGTAGCACCATCAGCCTCCTAACTGTTAATGATCATCCAAATTCATTCCCTTTTTGAATAACAGACTCAATACACTAGCACTGTACACTTTAGGAGTGCTCTAGATAATTTTCAAAGCCCCCATTGCTACTTCTATAAGAAACAATGAATTTTCCCAGTAGATTTCTATTCTACTCCAATTTTATTTCCTTAACTTAAAACCCATGTATTGCTTTTCCTGTGCCTTCCTGGTGCTGTTCCCAGTCCTTTTCCCTGTCTTGTTTTGCTGATGATACAATTGTTGCCGATCCATTTATTTGCTGCTTCTCCTGCTAATTTTTTCAGAGCACGATCAAAAAGCAAGGAATCCTTTCTCTGATCTGACCAGCTGGACCAGCTGTCCAGCACCTCTCCCTTCCCAAGATCTCTTTCTCTGGTGTATTAAGCAATAACCATCGTGAGGCCAAGGTGTGCATGGACAGAAATGAAGCATATGTAATGAGAAAAGGAAAGAAAGTTAGCATCATTTGTAAGAGGTTACCACCCTTTTCGAGTTTCTTTTTTTCCTCAGGATGAGCTAAAAACTGAATGACTGAGGGGAAGAACATGAAAGAATGAATAAAGTTAATATCCATGTAGATAAAATCAGAGATGAACATGTAAAGAATATGAAATTCTACCACAGCTCCAGAACAGAGGCTGCCAGAATCCCCAGCAATGTAAACGTGCCAGGATTTACATCCCGCAGCAGCACACATGGGCTACAGCAAGCACTATGCTTCACTTTACCCTTGTACTTAAATAATCTTCTGGTTTGGGGCTAGTGTAGCCATAAAACCCTTCTCTGCACTATTCTGAGAATGAACTTTAATCCATATCTTATCTTCTGCTTGAAAATGAACATCCTTTCTATTCTTATCATGTTTCTGCTCTTTTTGAATTTTTGAGCGTCAGCCATATTCCACTTGGCAGTTACACGAAGCTGTTCCTGCTCAGCTATTTGTTGTGCCGAGTTACCTTTGAAATTCATCCCTCTTTTTATAACTACACTCCAGAGGCTCTTTTAATAACCTGCCCAGGGATAATACTTCCATGAAAGCCAGGCTTGCTCTGATACTCTCGCTGCTTCCTCATTAGATTGTACAAATCCTTCACCGTGCTATAACAGAGGTTTTAGAGAAGAAAAACTCAGATAACAAAGTAGTACAGAGCTGCTTTGTGCTGTCAGCTAAACTGGTCTTGGATCAGGTGACAGCATGGAGTCTATCTACCTTCTGTCCAACTAGAACAGATAAAACAAGCGTCTTTTTTCTTCAGTGGCATATCAGGGATGTCAGCACCGCTGTGTCAACTGGATTCACCAAGCGGTCAGTGCCACAGTCTAATGTATGAGGTACTGTACAACGAACAGTTTGGAACACACTCATTTTATTTTTCTATCAGTCCATTGCACTGATGAAACATGTGTTTAGAATAATTGTCCTTAAAAACAAAAGAGGAGTCTTTCAGATGATAGCATTTTCCTGATGTAAGAAGAGTCCAGTAAGATGAAGAAGAGCTCACTAAGATGATTAGGGGACTAGAACATCTGCCTTATGGAGAAAGGCTGAGGGAGTTGGGGCTGGTTAGCCTAGAGGAGAGCACATTCAGGAGGGATCTTTTTAATGTTGTAAATACCTAAAGGGCAAGTGCCAGGAGGATGGAGCCACACTCTTCTCAGTGATGTCCAGTGACAGGAAAGGGCAATCAGCACAAACACAGGAGTTTCCACATAAACATAGGGAAAAAATTCTTCACTTTGATGATGGTAGAGTATCAGAATAAGCTGCTCAGAGGGTTTGTGGAATCACTATCTTTGGAGGCATTTAAAACCCACCTGGGTGTGTTGCTCTGTGACTTACTCCAGGTGATCTTGCTTTAGCAGGTTGATTGGATTAGACGACCTTCAGAGGTCACTTCCAGTCGCTGCCATCCTGTGTGTGGGTGAAACACAAGGCTGAAAAGGCTGCCTCTTCCCTTAAAATGCATACTCAAAGCTTCAGACCTTTTCTCTACCCCCAGTCATTTTGCAACCTTCTCTAGCAGTGGTGCCCAGAGAGGGTAGCCTCACTGCTCAAGCCTCCCTGGGTGCTTGGAGTTTTGCTTGTCCTTAGGGAAAGGTATGTGTTTGAGTTGGGCAATGAGCTCCTATAATAGTTAGAAGAGAAATTCCAAAGAATTTTTTTTTTCTTTAAAAATTAGATCTGGATAGATTTCCTTGCTTGCTGGTAGAAAGCTCCATTCTTGGCAAGCTGGACCTTGTCAAGGCTTTACTTGGAACTTCCAGCAGATGCTTAAGTTAAAAACCCTTAAATCTTTCCTTCAGTTAACAACACTGTGCAGTAAGTTAAAAACAAAGGACAATGTGGATTGAAATGAGGAAATTTGTTTCTTCCAGATGAAAATCTTCATGTAACCTACAGAAGTAGGAACACAGCTTACGCTCACTTTACTCTGAGGGAAGACTGTAACTAATTGGCCTATCTATGATGTTTTTGGAGTGATTCCACTATAAATATACCCTTTATAATTAAACTCACTGGCTGATTTATTTGGCCTACAGTGCAGATTCTGCTGTGCTGAAGGGATTTTGTTACCTTTCTTTTAATGATGATCATGGACTCCTCAGCTGGTGAAACTTAACTTCAGCAGTTCTGTGGAAATAACAGTTGCTTGCAGGTGTTGCAGAGTAGTAATTTCAAAGCCTGCCTGGGCCAACCCTTCTAATTTCTGGGAGGGCTAATATAAACTGTGCATGTAAGAATTAAAGGTTTGGGGTTTTTTTTCTTTTGTTTGTTTGTTTTTTAGACTTTTTAAAAATTAAAATCTTTCTTGTCTCTTGCCTGAGAATGAAGATTTAGTATTTTAGTGGCTTTCAAAATATTGATGGATGGTTTGTGGTCTGTGGTGTAATGAACAGTATGAAGTCAGTGAAGCTCTCACAGGCTTCTATGGAAGGAATCACACTGGCTTCTGTGGAATTTGGGTGGGGCTGTGGGCACATGAGCTTGTTCTATAAAGTTATCTGAAAAGTGGAATAAGTACTAGTAAGAGTAGTTGCTAGATGGGGGAGTTTTCTGCCTGTTATTTTTGCAATCTTCCTGGAGTTGTTATGAAGGTTTAAATACAGTAATAATAAAATATCTGTTACACAACTGAAGCAGTTATTGATTGAAGCTCTGCATTAGAAATGAATTTGTGTACTCCACTGCTTGTATTTTATGTGCTTGGTGATTTTTACTTTGAGTCGTATTTCATTTGGCATCTCAGTGCGGAATGTTACTTTTTATTGTGATAATTTAAATTATTTTTTTTTTAAACAGTGTTTTGCTGTAGCAGTAAAGATTTCTAGTTACAGACAGAAGGTGGTTGTGGTTAACTTTGTGTTTTGAAAGTATGAAATTAAGAGGATTCTGAGTTCTTAGAGAATGTACAGTCCTGGGTATCAGAGAAGGTGATTTCCAGACTGCAAACACAGGAAGTGCTGCAGCTGTATTATTCTGGAAGAATATCACAGTGAACTGTGACAACGAACTTGGGTTGAGGGTCTCCTTCCAGATTTCTGCAGAAGGATCACTTTTGTCAATAAACTAAGAAATTTCACAAGGGGCAAGGACTTACAAATTCCTTTCCATTTATTTCAACATGCACAGCAACTTTCCTGTTCCCTTAGGATGGAGGGAAAGCTGACATTTAGAATTTTCATATAACATTTGAAATGAATTGAAATGCAGGAGAACATAGAGACCTGATACTCTCTAATGCCTTGTAATTTGTTTGATTTGCAGTGTTGCTGTATTAGCAAAATGAAGTAATTGTGTAGATGTTCTCTCCTCCACAGAAACATTTGGATATCACAGCTGAGGGGAAAATTGCGACCAGACTGCAGCTGTAATTACTCTTTTTGATTTAAAGAAACAGCTGCAGCCATTTCATCAATTAGCACAGTGAAATTGACAAAGCTGTGCTTTGGAGCACGCGTGTGGAGAGGGCGGTTTTGACTAAGAGAACTCTGGGTTTTTTTGTAGATGCTTGTTTGAGGGCACGCCAGGGAGTTCCTGGAAAGCTACTCTTTCTGCAGTGAGGTGAGGTAGCCTGGGAGCAGGTTCTATAAACCCGCATCTCGAACCTGGCCAAGCAGGGTCACAAGCCTGGGTTAGCGCTGCCCAACTGCTCCCCCTTGCGCTGGCTCCCGACGGCTCCGTTCGCTCACCGCCGTGCTCCCAGGCGCTGTCTGGAGGTATGTTCGTTTGTACTTGTTTTGGAAGTCTTACTATTACTAGATTCATGCGATATACTTTTCATATTTTATTTCAAACTCCCCTCCCCGCAGTAACGACAGTTATTTTGAAAGACTCTTACTCTTGAAATCATATATAGTCATAGCATCTTGCAGAAAATAGGGGTATAAATGTGAAGAGACTAAAACTCAAGGACAATATAAGGAATTTTTTTTTCCAGAAGAGTAGAAAAAGCTTTAAAAATTACAAAGCTTATCAAATACTTCTTCATTTATAATTAGCTACGTTAAAACCAAGAAGAAATGATTAATGAAATCAGCATTAAATTCTCTAAATGCCCTTCAGTTAAGGCTGTTATAATGTGCACATTGGGGCTGGAGCCTGGGCATTGCTAGACGTTTTAGGTGGGTTCACAGAAGTAGTTGCAGTCATGGAGGGATAAGGTCAGAAAGAAGACACTGCACATTAATGCAGGTGCAGGGGAACCTTTGTTGTCCATAAACCACAGCAGATATTAATTTATAGTATGGTCTGCCATCAGATGGTGTGTTTAACATTTTAATTGCTCACAGCTAAGGTCATTTAGTAAAGGACAAATAGTATTCTTCAATGCTTTCAATGGATTAATGCAATGGATTTTTAAAATATCTGTTTAAAAGGTAAAGGGGATTCCACATCCATTTGGTGTCTTTACTGCTGGAAAAATAACAAAGAGCAGAAAGCTTTTGTGTTACCTGGGTAAAAGATCCCCTAGAAGTCAAACACTATTAACTTTAACAAAGTAGCTTTGATGGCAGGGAAGAGACAGCTGATACTACACTTCCCTAACAATAAACCACACTGACAGATGAAAACAAACATGTGCACAATAACATATAGCATTTCAGAGAACGGAGCCAGAAACTAATGTAGGCTGATGTGGTCTTTGCTGTCTTTTAAAGCCTGTTACTACTCTGGAGATGGTTGCTTCTGAAAAGAATTAAAAATGAATTCTGCTTTTATGGGAAATTTGTGTCATACTACCAAAGCAGACAGAAGTAAATAGTTAGATGTGCCTTATTTCATTGGGCTGTAGTTTGGGGGAATTAGCTTTGATCTTGAAAATATTTTTTCTTAAAATTCTATACTGTGGCTGAGAAGTTAGCTGGAAGAAGCATCTGTTCTTTCATTGTGGCCACAGGTTTATTCCTTCCTCTCTCTATTTTGCTTCTCTTTTCCTGAGCTTGCTGTCTTTTTGCACTTACCTCTGGACATACTAGAACTGCTTTTAGTAATTCTTACCTTTTAGTTATATGCTGAGAGCAAACAGACAGTGCTCTTGCTAATATAATACTAAACAGAGGAGGGAAGTGTCATTTTTTTCTGCTACTGACCAGACCCTCTGTGTGTTCAGTCATGTGCCATTATAGGGGAGGTGGCAGATGGCTTTGCTGTGCTACTGCCTGTAGACTTACCGGTCGGGGCAGTTGTGTGGAAATGAAAAGTGTTTTAAATCTTTTTTTTTTTTTTTCCACTGAGGATGTGCTTTCAGGTTTCTTGCTCTTTGGACACTCTAATTACTGTTAGATAAAAAATGTTGTTTTCACTGGGGTTACTTTCAAAGGAAAGGGATCCAACAAGATGGCATAGCCATCTCAAGTGCAATACGAGGTTTTAGGATGTGAGGAAGAATCTCATCTAAGAGGAAGGTAGAATTTCAGACACGTCTGAGAACTTACAATCAAGCAGCTCGATGCTGAACATTGCCATATTTAAGTCCTGTCATGAATTAAACCATGCTGCAAATGAGACATCAGTCTCCTTTGCAGTAGTGCCATGACAGGAGTGTCCTTCCAGGCTGCGAAAGGTACAAAACGCTCCCCCGCCCCCAGGCGATCCTGCGAACAGGGAGTTCGAAGCTTGTTAGAAGCTGATAAAGCTTCTCTTTGACTCTGGTGCTCCTCGGCCCAAGGTTCTTTTGTTTGCTTGGAGAACCCTGCCCTCAAGCTAATTGAGCAACTAACCGCAGCCAAAGCTACGGGGGTATGAATGGAGTTCTGCCGTGGAGAGCTTAGCTCTTGCTCCGCAGAAGCAGCCCTGCAGCTCGGAACTTCGTCCTTTTAGAACAGAACCTACAGAACCTCATCCCACCCTTGGTGAGTGTACATGTATAGATATCCTGGGTATCTGTGGGAGATTTTCCTTTTTCTGAGTGAGTCGTGTGCACGCTGTGTTTCATCTCTCCAAACAGCTTAATCAGTCGAGCAACAGTATTTTCCCAGCTGACATCTGAACCCGTAATTCTGTTGTGTTGGAAGGATAGCAGATCTAATTGCAATAAATCAGTGGCTGCTAGTTGCTTGGTTTGTGTGTTTCCTTTACGACATAGCCCAGTTCCCACTTAAAAAACAATGTTTAAAAAAAAAAAAAGTTTAAAAATCTTTCAGCCAAAGTT
Source organism: Eubucco bourcierii (assembly GCA_013396675.1). Taxonomy (NCBI): domain Eukaryota; kingdom Metazoa; phylum Chordata; class Aves; order Piciformes; family Ramphastidae; genus Eubucco; species Eubucco bourcierii. Next base: position 367,766 of record VWZE01010641.1, read on the forward strand.
GTTTTCAGATTTGTGATGCATCTTAGAAACTATAGAATGTGTATTGAATCTATGCTGCAATCATGTCTATCTTTTACATTCCTTTCAAGAGCAGATTTCCACCGTAGAGTTGACGTTAGTCCCTATTTTCAATTGCATGTTTCTTGATAGTTGCATTTCAGACTGCATCTTTCACATCCAGAGTTCACAGTAGATTTCCTTAGGCTTTACCTTCTCCACAAAGACAGGTGTTTTTAAAGCAAGAAGACAGTGTAGTTTGTTGCTTATATGAATTGTCAGTGAGTGCAAAAAGCAAAAGCTGCTTGCGGTTACTGATAATGTCACCACGGGTTCTGTTCTTTGGGCAGGTGAATGCATGGGCTTGAATCTTCTGAAGGCAGAGCTGATGCTGTAAATAATGCAGCTGATACAACAAGTGCTGTGCTGGCACACATGGACCACAGCTTACCTGTTGAGAGTCCTGCTGCTCTGCAGTTAGGAACCAGGTGTTTTGCTCGTTTATAGCAGGAGGATGTGGTCATATCACAAAACGGTGGAGTAGTCTGACTGTCTGAAGATGTTTGTATGTAAAATTCGGTGCCTTACGTGATGTGGTGCTGCTTGGGATTTTTCATCAGTCCAGCATCTAGGAAGTGGGTGAGGAGACATGGAAATATCTTGTGTCTTTTAGCTGCTAGATTCTGCATTGGAAGAAAAGGTTTGTGAAAAGGGCATGAGTTGTGAGTGGATGTTGCAGCAGCAGTGTCAGCAGTCAGCTCTGAACAGCGTTTGTTATCTGAAGACGTGTGTTGCTTACCTGTACCACACCTCTCATTCTTGGGTTTTTGATTTACCAACAGCTACTTCTGTTACTGAACATCACCATTTCACAACTGGAATGTTAAAAATTGCTTCAGATTGTCTTGGAACACAGAACTTCAAGTGAAATAGTTGGTATACTACTGTATAGTACAGAAACTAGTGAGTTGTTTTGTTGAGTTTTTCTAACTATTGTGTTAAAAATAGACTGATAAGCTTGGCTTCAAGGGATCCAAGCAAGGAAGAATCCTATATTCTCAGTTTCCCCTTCTGTTATCGGGCTGACCCTTTTCCTGAGTCATTCTGTATTTCCTTTTCCATGGTGTTTTATATTCAGGATCTTCAGATGTTAGTTAAATCAGTGTTATATTTCCTGAAATAGGTATTTTTAACTTGTGCACTCTATGCATTGCTTTTTGAAGTCCTGATTTATTATGTGGTTATCTTACGTTATTTCACTTATAGTACTTCAGTTTTCACGTAGTAGCTGAAATTATAGGTAATGAAAATGTTTGGGGCTCCTTTTGACATAGAGGTTTCCACAGGGGGATGATTTTCCTGTAGGAAGGAGTGACCTTTAGTTTGGTATATGCTGAATGCAACTACTGTCTGAGATTGCACAAGAGCTGTGCCCTCTTGTGTTCACTCGGAAAAGCAACGAAGGCATAGGAAAACAAGGCAAACCTACTCCAAACAAGTTGGTAGCAGTCGATAGGTATCCTCTACCTCAGTTTCCTGTGAGAGTCTCAACCTATGGAAACACCACATTTGAGGATTCTGGAATCTGGTGATTTATCTTCTTTCCTGTCCTAGGTAACGCAAGTTCGATCACTTTAAAAGAAGTTGAAGTGTAAGAGCACAGAAGAAGATAACAATAAGCAAAAAGAGGAACTATTTGCAAATTCATAACTGGGTCAATTTCCCCCCCCCAAAAAGGTAACATGCAGTGACAGAAGATTTACAAACTAAACCTTCCTAATTAAAATAAGGATATACAACCAAAATGCAGTGAGTTGTATGTCCAACCTGTTTTCAGTGGGCTTGCAGGCAATTCTAACTTGTCCCTGTCAGGCTAAAATCCACAATGTAACTGTAACTGAATTGTTTTCATGTTTGTCAAAACTCTGCCAGTTGTACGTGAATGTTTCCTATGCATTGTTGAGTACTAACTTTATATCAATATGCCTGCTGGGCACTTCCTTCCATGGTGTTTAGGTTTACGTCCTATGGAGAGCTGCCATGTGTCTAAGTCAGCATCTGAAGCTGACCTTTGCTTTCTCACGGAGGATTTATTTTGGTTTGCATGATGTCTCTTGGGTTGGTTTGTGTGTTTTTGGTTTTTTTTTTTTTTTTGNGCAGCATTGCTGTTTGGTAAGCATGAAGTTTTTCTCTTGTGATTTTTGGGACAATTATGGTCACAGGAGTCTTTTCGTCAGTGTGTGGATCTTGTGATGTTGCTGAGTATCTATGTAACAGTGCTGTTTTACATGTCATTCAACATCTTGGTAAGGACTTGTTTGCTGCAGACCAGTTGTTGCCTTGCTGATTTGTGGTGCTGTGGGAGGGAATGGGTCTGGAGAAGAAAGAGCAGTTTGCATCACTGGGATCATGATCCATAGAAGTGGAGTGGCTCAAACGTGATTTCAGGTGTCACTGGAAATCAGGAACAACCAATTTGACTGCATCTCTGAATATTTTGCCAAGTCTAATCTGAGTTTCTTGTCAGCCTGACTAATTTCAGAGGTTTTCTGTTGCAGGAAATCTCATTGTGTACTTGCCTTGTAGGGACTTGGACCCAGACAGAGAATGTGTGTGTGAAGTGAGGTCATTTGTTGGCTTGAAATGAGCATTGTTTCATAGCTTAGATTGGTACCCTGAGAAAAAAATAAGATGCAGGTTATATTAAAAAAATGAAAAACCTTGAAGTCTAAGTGAATTGTCAAATACTATGGTGAATGAAATGCTAGTTTAAGGAAGAGTGAGGCTTTTGGAGCAAACATATAGAACTTTCAAATGCTTTCATAAAAAGTTTTATATATACCTGAGAGGTTCAAAAATGATGTCCAGATGGAGAATTTGTGCATTTGAGCAGTATTTGTATGGAAACACTCTCCCATTTGGAGTGTAACCGATGACTCAGTGTGCAACAGTCGTTATTTGACAATAAGAATATAAACTCAGATTCCATAAATCCGATAATTCACTTCACTAGCAATATCTGGGACAAATTAAATAGCTGCAGCAAGAGGATAGGAGTTTTCAGTAGGGTTTACCCTTTTCCTTCATCTTGGCTGATGTAACATTGCAGTCAAGTGAAACCCTCAACTGAAGCTTGAGGTCATTGGTGGAAGCATCCACTGTGGTTTAACGCTAAGAATACTCTGAGGATAAATAATTTGTGGTCTTTGCTTTTGTAACTGAAAGCATTTGTTTACTATCAAAGCTGGGGGAGGGGGGGGAAAGAGTATTTTGGAAATATGAGTTAAGTGTAAGGCTTTCTCTCAGCTCTGGGTGTAACCAGTGGAGTGAAATGAACTGGTGTGCTGAGGATTGACTGGGGCTGTCTATTTATACTAATGTTTTGTGAATACTGCCTTGAAGACTGAGGCAACGACAGGCTTCAGTTTGGAACTGTGATTGTGTGACCTGTCCATAAGCTATATCTCATCCTAGAGCTCAGGACAATCCCACTAGCTCGTGGTGTGGAAGGACACTTGCCTGCCACAATTGTCATGGGCTTTTCCAGGAGAGGAAGATTGATTAACATACATCTGTATGTTTATGTCCACTCTGTCCAAAGCTTGGTATTTTCTGTGGAGCTATGGGCTTAGCAACAAGGCAACATTTGTAGTTTAATTTTTTTTCCCTTTGGACAGGTTGGTCTTTGATTGTCTTACCAAACTGGATCCAATGTGGCTACCTCCCAGGCAATCATGCCTGTCCGACCTGCTCTTGACTATGTTCCTTACTTTGTCTGCTGTTTTTATTCTCTTGCTTGAGCTGTTGCCCTGCACCTGAACAACTGATGTCTGTGGTGCCTGCCAGAATGAATTGAGAGTTTTTCATCTTTGTTGCCAAGATGTTTCTGTCAGAGTTTGTTAAAGTTCCTCTAAGTAAAGGCAGCGAATTGCTGTCAACAGGAATCTAGAGAAAGATGGGATAGGAGTGCCACATGGTATTAGTGTGGAATTGAGGCACTTAGAAAGAAAATGTAATTTCCTGTATAAATCTGCTTTTTGTTTCTTTGGCTGTTTGGAGCTATGTCAGTTTTGCACAAGCTTACTATTTCTTTCTGGGTGTCCAACATAATCTCTTTGAGCTACTCACAAGTGGTTAAAACCGTGAAGTAATATAACTTTTTGCTGTGATCTTCATGATCTGCTAAGTGTTGGCATTTGGAATTGCTTTGTAGTTACAGGAGTCTCTGAAGCTTCTGGGTTTGATGCTCAGAAGACAAAAATGCTGACATGAGTCCCAGAACTAGTGTTTGCCTCCTCTTTTTGTTACAATGTGTTGTTAGTCTGTAAAAGGAAAATGACTCATGAGTGCTGCCGAGGCCACGCTGTGTGACTTGAAATGTGGCAAACTTATGAGACCTTCAGAAAGGATACATTGAGAATGCCAACTGAGGAATGCCATTGTGTAGTGCAACTTTTCATGGTCAGAGGACTTTGTCAAATTTAGGAAGGATTGAAATGAGGCCCTTGATGCTTGAATAAAAGAAAAAAAAATAATTTTTGCCTATGTATTTCAGCTGACTGGGTTATAACTGGCTATTTCTAGAGTGGAGTGAGAGAAATACAGTTTCAGTTATGCAATATCATCAAAGATTCAGGAAAATATTTAGGTGGCTTGAGGTTGGACTGAGTGACCCAGGAGTCTATATATCCTGAAACAATGTGTATACTTTGTGCATGTAGATCATTTTAGGACCCATACTTGACATTGTTATGTGGTTTCAGCAGAAATCCCAGGGGTTCTCTTGAGCTTCATGCTCTGAAATAATTTGTTCTGTGCTTTAGAATTAAGGGAAGCTTACTTTGCTTTTTGTTTTACTGGGAGAAAGTTGTGTACTACATTTTTTGTTTGTTTTAGTTTTGAGGCTTATTACCCTCTAAAAATATTGAGGTGCACAGGCTCCCAAGAACAAAGGTGTGATCTTGAAATCCACAGAACTCATGCAGCTTTATTCCAGTTATATCTAGACTGAATACCCCTTTTGATTTTGAGTTCTGCAGATACTAGAACTGCATGTTTCTGCATGCCCCAAACAGGTCCCTTTTCACTAATGTGGGGCACTTAGGGCTGATGGAGAAGAATTTCACAGCTCTAGGAGCTCCTGGTGTGTGGCTGGCTTACCAGGCTCTCTGATAACATATGTGGGTCAACAGCACTGTCTTTTGAGATATAACTGAAGGAACTGGAAAATGACTGCTTGCATCTATCCTACCAGCTGGATGGAGCCAGTGCCCTGAAAGTAGAACACCAAACTTCAGTTTACTTTGCAGTTAGGCACTGGTATGAATGTCTAACCCTGGCTTTTGAGTCCCTGTGTTTACAAGGTTACTGCTTTAGTATATAAGTTCTAGGCATATCTTTTCTGGGATTGAATTGTAATTCTACTCTCAAAGTGCTACTAGTTTATCCTCTTCTTTCATATGTAGGTCTGTAAGAAATCAAAACATGTACACTGGTGTTAGCAGCAGCTTCCTTTTTGCCTGCATACTCAGATTTGATTTATAATCTTGATGTTGTCAGCATCTGACTCTAATTAACTGGATAAATGAAGCTGAGATCTTGACTGAATTAGTGGTTGAAGAATGCATCTTACCAGAAGCAGATGGAGAGAAAAACCCAGTGTATTTAGTTTATGGCCATCTCCCTGGTTTATGGCCATTTCCTATTTTTAAGGGAAAAAGTTCTGCCAAATCAATTCTTGTCAAATGCTAATTAAATTATAGTGATGATTAATCCTGATGTAAATACATTATTTCAATGTTTAGGAGAGTTATAAATAGTCTGAAGACTTGGGAACCTTTGTGAATACATACTTAATCTGGAGTGCATTTGGAAAAGAGAAAATGCCAATTAGATAATTCAGTGACAGTTTATAATAGTTTAATTTATCCTTTGTAAATAATGTTTGTTGTTATTAGCCTCTGTTGTAGATAGTTAAATCTTCTTGTCAGTAAAAAAATTCCTTATAGTGACATTTATCCTTTAATGTCTTTCTTTTCTTACTAGAAGTTTTACTAGTTAAAAAAAAAAACAAAAAACAACAAAACAAAAACCAAACAAAAAAAGCCAGACAAGTGTTGCTATTTCTAGGCTGTGGAAGGAGAAAGTGAAGCAGGAGCATATTTCCTGGGCTGAGAATGAAGTCCCTATGTGCTAATTAGCTCCATAGGGTACCTTAAATGCTACAGAAGGAATATCCTTTCATGACACTTTCCTCTCTATTGAATATATTAAGAAAATAAACAGACAGCTTTGGTGGTTGCATTGCCCTGTGTATAGCCTGGTGCTTAACACCTGAACGATGCGGAGGGGAGAAAATTACCCTGCGAAAATACTACAGATTAATTAAAACTCAAACGAAACAACCCAAAACCCCCACAAAGACACAACTACCTCAAACAAAAACCACACAACCCCCCCTCCCAACAACAACAACCCAAAAACCACCCAAAACAAAACCAAAAAGCAAAACCAAAACAAACAATAAAACCCAAACCACCACCACAAGCTCCAAACAACCCAAACACTTTCAGAGGTTTTTATGTGCTGCAAGGACGGGTCAGCCCCTTACTCAGTTGTGGTGGAAAAAAGCCTCCTTAAATAGGTAGCATGTCTTGGTGAAGAGCTGCTAACACTGTTACTATGCTGCACAACTTGTTTTCTTTCCAGCCAGCGGCTCTGGTCACCAGTCAGTGCTCCTCAGGAATGCGTTTGGAGGAAACCTTCAGGGAAAGCTCCATTCGGGTTCCAGATTGATGAGGTAAAGCAACAGACCTTAGCATTTCCTTAGTCCATCACAATGGCGCCTGCAACACCTCAGTTCACCACTGTGCTGGCAGATGTATAAAACAAAGTCCGAGGTTAATTTATTGGTAGTGGAGAAGAGAGATCTCTGTGCCTTCATCTGCAGTATTCTATGAATTATATGCTTATGCAAGGTGAAATGCTGAATTTTTCTATGCACCATAATTTACGATGCATTTGCTGCTAACAGATAAGAACGTTTTGCCAGTTTTCAGTCACACACCTTATATATACAAGCTGGAAATAAATACTTTTGGCTTTTGTTGGAAGGTTCAAATTTATCTGGAAGTGAAATGTGAGATAGTGTCACACCTCACTACTGTCTGTTGCCTTCTGGAGGATGAAAAAAAAAGTTTATCTTTCTTGTCACAGTAAAGGAGCAGTTTGAGATTAAAAATAGTTGTTTCTAATAAACAAACAAAAGCCTCTTGCAGTAGACCCTTGCATCTGCCCTAATATGGAGACAAATAGTATGTGTGTAAAAGTGACAGCTAGAACAGAGGACAGAGCAGTTTCCTGTTACACATTTGCATCAATTACACAGGGCAAAACACTGTGTCACCGAGGGAGCATTCTGTGGTGGCCACCAGTGTTTTCCTAGGTGAAAGGGTAATTATTTTGCTGTTAGTTCTTAATTTATTAATAGTCAACACCAAATGTTAGGGTAAAAGATTATTCCAAACACAGTGACAGATCAGTTGCGTGGAAGATGTAGTGATTTTGTTGCTGATAAGAAAAGCTATTAGTGTACAGATAAAGGTCGGGAATCTGAATGCTCCTGAGTGGCATTTAAGGAAAAAATGAAAAGAGAAAGAAAATTCTGTACTGGTGTAAATTGGTATAAGTCTACAGAGGTACTTAAGCTTCAGGTTGCTGTTCCAGGTAAGCATTTTGGTCATGCTAGCATTGAGAAAGCAAGGCCCAAGAGCCTGATACAATTTGCACTTAAATAACAAAAAGTCAGATGTTGAGAGTCTGCCAAGTCAGACCTAAATGCAGTATGTGCACTCAGATGAAAGCAGATCTTATTAAAGAAGACATAGGCAATGCTTTATTGTGTCTATACTGTTTCTGTTTCTTCAGAGAGCACCTGAAAGAGAGCGTCCAACCTATCAACACCAATTAACTAACCCATGGCACTAAGTGTCTCATCCAGTCTCCTTTTAAACACCTCCAGGGATGGTGACTCCACCTCCACGGGCAACCCATTCCAATGCCAATCACTCTTTGTTGGATGGGTGTCCTGCAGTGGTGTGGGGTTTTCTCGTTGTTGTTTTATTTTTAATAACTTCAAATGACTTTTGAATGCACAATGGCAGACATTCTACTTTTAAAAACACCGCAACCCCCAGCATTTTTGTGACTGCAATTCCTTGCACCAGTAATGAATTCCATCACTTGCTAGGTGTGCTGTGTGTTTCTGTGTGTAGTGTGCACGTGTTTCTATTGGCTGAAAATACAGACCTGTCTTTGGTGTGTCTGAAAACTCAGATGAGCCCCTTTCTTCATGTAATATACCTCAGAAAGCTGGTGGGAAACCAAATGCTTTTGATTTTAACTTAAACATGTCTGTGAAATGCATGCAGGGTTGTACTGAGGCTTGTCGACAAGGGTCAGGTTCATTGTGTTCAACGTGTGAAGTCCACTGCCCATTAACGTACTCTCATTTGAACCAAGACTGTTCTGACGACGCATCTTTTTCTGCTGGAAAAAAATCTGTGGTATATGAGCTGGCTTTGACTTCACAGATAAAGAGAAATCAGGAAAAAAAATGTTTCACGTGTAGCCAAATGTCTGTAGCATTAGTTGTAGACTGTTTGCATGCTGGATAGCTGCATGCAGTGTGCCATTCACACCTCGTGTACGAAGTACACAGCTCCTTAGATTCTTCCGTGCGTGCAGAAGCAGCAAGGGTTGTTTGTTTTGATTTGGTTTAGGTTTGGTTTTTTGTTTGCCTGGTCGGGGGGCGGGGTGGGGGGGTGGCTGGTTTATTTTGCTTGTTGCTGGGGTTTGTTTGTTTTGTTTGTTTCTTCCTTTTTTTCCCCTTGGATGTTTTGGAACAGCAACATCTATAAAATTCACAGAATGGAATCCTGAGAGTCTTGCTATGCTGCTTCACTTCCTGGGCTTACTTTACTTTTTCATCAGGTTCAATCAGGAATAATTTGGGAAAACCCTAACATCCAAAGTGGAACAAACAAACTTTGAAAAATCTAGGCTTAAAAGGACAGTTTCATACTTGGGGTTATTCACTAGGTTGTTCTTCTGAAGAACATCTCAATTTGCTGTTGTTTCCCGCTTTAGTCTTCTGATCTGTGTCCATAAGCTAAAATCACAACCTCTGCTGGAAGCTGGCAACAAAGAATGTCTTTACCATGTTGCACAAAACTAACAAAAGCAAACTTCTGTCCATTTTTTCTTGAGAGATCCACATTTATTGCGTGGGTTGAGTTCAGGAATCTCTCTTTCATGTACTACGCTTTTTGTTTAGTGACAGATTTACTGCAAAGAAGAGAGGCTATATAGGAGATAGCGGGAGAGGAAGTGAAAGATATATAGAAATATCTTATTTGATTTCAAACCCATGGAATGACTTCCTTGTCTAATGAAGAACTTAATGAAATGTACTAAGAAACTATTGCCTACCCCTGTCTCCAAGGCCCATGGAAGAGAACTGAAGGGGGTTTGCCTTCTTATAAACAGGCGATTGCCAGGCAGGGGGATGGGGTGCTGTTCTGAACAGACACCACCAAATAATGGGGCAAGCAGACAGGTCAGAGGAGACAGGATTAACTGTCTGGGAAGAGGGCAGCACAGAATGAGGAATCCTGTAGCCAACTAGTAAGCTTAAACACAGTTCAGTAGGCGCAACTGTAGCACGCTTAAAGTCATCCCTCCTCTTTCATAGGTTCAAGGGCTCTGTTTATAATAGGTCTGCAGAAAAGGAAACTTGGGTTGGATTCGAAGCACGATTTTTAGATGTTCTACCTTTCTTGTTTTTTAAGGAGTTTTAGAATGGCCAAACACTATATAGCAGGTTAGGAAAAACATACAAAGTCAGTTTTTCTGGTTGAGTTCTGCAGAAATGGAACTGACTGCTACAGGGTGAGTTGTTTGTGGGTTGCTGCCTTTCTTGCTATAGGCTCATTTTAATTTTTTCTTTTCCCCTCTGAATCTTCTTTTGTGTAAAATTTTTTGCAATGTTAGAATGTTTAAGATTTTTTTTTTTCCCCCTCACTGTCTTATTTTAACTTCAAAATGTCTGGGAAGTGCTCATGGTTTGGTCATACTTAGCCATATGCAAACTCTGCCAATGAAAAAAACAACAGGAGGTTGACAAAGCTATTGACAGTGCCTTCTGCAGTGTTTGAGCACAGTGATAATAAAATGGGCTTTGCCCTTCACCCTGCCTGATGGGGAAAACTC
>VWZE01010641.1:381664-467226 GCA_013396675.1 Eubucco bourcierii
CTCTCCAGCCTGTCCAGGTCCCTCTGGATGGCATCCCTGCCCTCTAGCAAGTCGACTGTGCCACACAGCTTGGTGTCATCTGCAAACTTGCTGAGGGTGCACTCCATTCCTCTGTCCATGTCACTGACAAAGATGTTAAACAGCACTGGTCCCAGCACTGACCCCTGAGGGACACCACTTGTCACTGGTCTCCAGGTGGACATTGTGCCATTGATCACCACTCTCTGGGTTCGACCATCCAGCGAGTGGTCCATCCATCAAGTACATGTTTTTCCAGTTTGGTGACCAGGATGTCATGTGGGACAGAGTCAAATGCCTTACTCAGGTCCAGGTAGATGACATCAGCTGCCCTTCCCTTGTCCACTGTCGCTGTGACTTCATCATAAAAAGCCACTAAATTTGTCAGGCAAGAACTGCCCTTGGTGAAACCATGCTGGTTCCCACCAATCACCTCTGGTTTGTTTTCCATTTGCCTTAGCAGGACTTTCAGCAGGATCTGCTCCATGATCTTGCACTGCCTGAGAGGCACTGTTTTACCAAAAGCTTTGAACTCCCCACAAAAATTACTTATTCTATGCAGAACAAAACATTTCAAATGGTCTGAGAGAAAAACAGCTTTGGCTTAGAACACATCTCTGTAAATTCTTTTACTGAGTGTGAAGAGTTGTGGCATGTTTTGCAGTCCCATACCCACACAATTTTTTTTTTTTTTCTGGAAGTTAAGGTACATTATGAATACTTCATGAGCTGATTATTTATTTATGAGAGTTATGGTTTCATTAAAAATGGCACTACCTGCTGGGCAGCACAGCTATGCTTTTAACAGTTTTTATCAGGTTGTTAAAATTACACAGATGATGAATATTTCAACAGCGAGAGCAAACCATTTAGCCAACTACATTTGTTCAAGAATCTTCTGCTACCTAAAATGGCAATGCCTGTTAATTTGTGTAAATAACTGAAACTGCATATTAAGAAAGAGAACTTAATGTTGCCCATAGGAACTGCAGCACATCAGAGGGTGCCTTTTTTGAAGTAGCAAAGCAGTGTCTAGAGATCGTTTCAGTCCACACTGAAAACATTAGCTTTTTCTAGCTGCAAAAGAGCAGTTTTAAGAGGAGGGGAAATGTAAATGATTAATAAAATTATTCTTCCCTTCCTCCCCAAACGAAAATGTGATTAGTGTACACTAGTAAAAGGGATGGGTTACAGGCATGGGTAGCCAGCTTTGCTATTCATTGCATGTCATTAGAATTTTGAGTACTGGTTATAATTGTTAAAATGAATTTTTGTTCATGCATTTCCTCAGTGTAGTTTAAAGAATTTCCACTTGGTGGAGCTTTATGATTGAAATTTTAATATAGAAAATGTTAAATGTTTTGGGATTTATATTTAGTAACCTCTCCACTGTGATTTAAGAAGAAAAAAAAAAAAAGTGACTTTCAAAGAATTAAAGGAGTAAATTTCAGATGTGAAGTGTTCCTTTTCACTTGATTCTTGGATTTTTATTTTTAAAATTTTTTTTAATAAGACATGATTATGGCAGGAGTGTTGAAACTAGATACTCTTTAAGGTATCTTCCAACCCAAAACATTCTGTGATACTTTTCTATTACTTGAAAATTTCTTGCTACGATTAATGTTTTGAAAGCAAGTTGGCATGCTAGCTACAATAGGTTCTGGTATGTATATTCTGTTCAAGCTGAATGTTCCTACTCTGAATAGTTGTTTAGTTATAAGGTTTTAAAAATAACAACAATGTAATAGTAGTGTAAAGTAACATTGTGTTTGTACTGCTTAGAGTTCTAGTAGATTCTGAGGGATCCTGGAGACTTAGAAATTGCTTTCTTAGAATGTCTGACAAATGAGGATATTCTTAGAAGAGAATGTCTGAAAAAAGACTTTTCATTGAGAGGCAAAGTGTGATATTTCTCTGCTTAGACTTAAAACAGGGCTGGACAAGGCCATTACTAACCTCTTTTGATGTGAAAATTAACATCACTTGGGACAGAGGACTGTACCATGTAATTTCTTGCAGGATACCCCCGCCCCCCCAAAACCCAACCCAAAACCAAACCCCAACAAACAAACAAAAACTAATCAAAACCTACAACAAACAGCAACAAAACAGTCTGAGTTTCTGTTTTGAGCTCTCAAAACTAAAACTTGCCATTTCAGAATGTTATGGACTTCAGAACCTGAAGTAATATATTGGCAAGAAGGGAAGAGAGATAATTATAATAAAGAATGAATTCTTACTTTAATAACTTTCAAATATGAGATACAAAATACCAACTACAAAGACAAGAAGGTAGCAGACCTCCCCCAAACTGAGGGAGCAGAAAAACGTCTTGGCAGCCTAAGAGCAAACCTGACTGTCTGTCTGACAGACGTCTGACTGTCACATAGCGACCGAGCAAACTGAGATAAAGCAAACCAGGTCATCTTGATTTGGGCTACACACAAATGTAGTTTGACTGTCTAGAAAAGAAATCCGTTTGGATCCCTCGGGCAGAGCAGTCATGTCAGAATGCCAATCTCGCCATGCTGATTAGCCCTCTTGAGGACGGTGTCCCTGCACAGCACTGCCTGTACCTTTCTGTGCCTTTAGGTGCCCGTGTTGGCAAAGCAGAGTAAACCTCTCTACTGCCTTTCCCCTGGATGAGCTAGATTGGTTTGAGTTGACTTTTTTTTTTTTTTTTGAGAAAGGATAGACTTGAAAAATATATAAAATACTCCTAATGAATGTTTAATGTTTTTACTGTTATCATGCCTTCTAACTTCACCAGACTAGGAAACAGGAGAAGAAAGAAGTGTAAGTGGAATAGCTGACGACAGGGATCCTGAGGGAAAATATCTAGAGGAATAAATAGCTTTTGAGGCCAGACTTCTGTTTATAAAATATACATTTATACTCCTCAGTGTATGCATTTATTCGGTGTTATATATTTCTATATCTGTTTAAGATATATTTAAATAATTTCAAGGTGTTGGAACTGAAAATCATAGCTGAAGTGATCTGTGGGAGACAGATTAGAGCAGACTGAAAGGTGTTTTGCTTTTTTCTCTCTGGGCTTCTTTTCTAGGGAAGTGCATTGCCTTTGGGTTTGAGTAGATTTGTGGAAGAAGCAAACTGAGAGATGTAGAGGGCAGACCTGGGCAACAGCATCAGTGACTGGGAATGATTGTTTCATGCCTAACTGCCAATGTTTTTCAGTACCCAATGAAGTGGTAATGTTCTCTCTAGCATTTCTTCAGCATTCAACAAGTTTCATCTCATGTCAATGTTAACCACTAACCAGCAGTCTGAAATATCTAGTCTCCAGATTAATTTTTTTTCTTTTCAAAATGGGAGATACTGTCTGTAAGACACTGCAGAAGTGTTCTATCAGATCCAGTGGTGGTTCCCTTCTATACAGGTGGGTGCAGCCAGCAATGCTCTGAAAGTATTAACAAATGACACATCGTAACATCTCTGTGAGGTCAGAGAGAAGTCTTGCTTGCTTTATAGGTAAGAAAAAGCATAGAAAGACTAGTTTCTTATTTCCCAACAGATGGCAATACAGTCAGTCTGTGACAGAACTCTCTTTTGACTCTCAGTTGTCTCCTTTAGCAGAGATTGCTCTTTCCTGTTTGTGGCCTCTGTTTTTTACCCTCTGCCTTTTCATCCATTCCTGTTTCACAGAATCACAGAATTTACCAGGTTGGCAAAGACCTCTAAGATCATTGAGTCTCATCTATCACCTAACTCTTCTAATCAACTAAGCCATGGCACGAAGCACCTCATCCAATCTCCTTTTAAACACCTCCAGGGTTGGTGACTCCTCCACCTCCTTGGACAGCCCATTCCAGTGCCAATTACTCTTTCCGTGAAGAACTTCTTCCTAACATCCAGCCTAAACCTGCCCTGGTGCAGTTTGAGGCTGTGTCTTCTTGTTCTGTCACTGGGTGCCTGGGAGAAGAGACCAACCCCTGCCTGGCTACGACCTCCTTTCAGGTAGTTGTAGAGAGCAATGAGGTCTGCCCAGAGCCTGCTCTGCTCCGGGCTGCACACCCTCAGCTCCTTTAGCCTCTTCTCCTATGGCTATGCTCCAGGCCCCTCACCAGACTTCTCTGGACAGGATTAAGCACCTCAACACCTTTCTTAAATTGAGTGGCACAGCACACAAGGTGTGGGCTAACCAGTGCTGAGTGCAAGGGCAGAATGACTTGCTTTTCGTGTGTATACAGAGCACTACAAAGCCATGTTGCAATTGCATAATCATGTTGAATGAAATAGAACACACCATGGAGAAAAAAAAGTAGACTGTTGTATTTTTTTAGGTAAAAAATTAACCTACTCATCTAAAAAAGGTAAATTTGACTCCATGGGAGAAACAGCTTTGTAACCCTTTTTTTTTTTTTTTCATATGCTAAGTTGGTTTTTATTCTTTCAGCCACAGTAGCTGTGCATTAAATAACTGAGCCAGTAAAATATCAAATGTATAAAAGGTAGTATTTTTAACGCCACAAAGAAACTAATGCTTACCCAGCAGAACTGCAAAGCATTTGGAAACATAGGAAGATGAGTTAATGATGTAGAAGTTGTATATATGCACCATCTGAAGAGCATGCTGAACAGGACAGGTGGCATTGGGCCATTTTCTAATCTTATTTTGAAATTAAAATGAGTTTGTTTTACAGAGTGTGGTGTATTTTGAAGGTATTTTGGTTACTGTCATGCTTACTCCTCTGAAAGTGCTATTAAAGAATTCAATAAAATAAAACTGTTGAAAAATACTATGAATGAAGCATTTTGTTGCATGATTGGGGCATACTTTTAAAGGTCTGGGGCATACTTTTAAATGTCCCAGTAAGAACTGTGTGTAATTTGTTCTTCATAGGTATTTCTCAATGTGGAGTGAGGAGCTGTATAAAGGGAAAAGATAAACTGAAAGAGCTAAGATGCAAACTGTTGGTGCTGTAAAAAGCCACGTTGCAGACTACATAGGATATGATAGATTTATTTAGAGTAGTGAGCAGGTTACTAGTAGAAGAATTAAAAATCAAACCCAACTTGCTGTGTCTTGTTGGTTATATTTTGTTTTTTCTTCCCCTAGCTGAGTTTTGGGTAAGTGATCCTTCATTTCCATGGCTATTAAACTCCCCATGTGAAGAGCATATGTTTTTTCACTTCAGCTTTTGGCTGCTATTTAATGAAATGTAGATTTGATGTATTGACAGTAAAAGAAATGTATTGTTTTTATCAAGGATTAATAATTTTCTCATTGTCTTTACACATGTTTTGGGGAAAGCACTATAATACATCTTTTAAAGCTAATGCAGGATTGTTTCTTATAGTCTGAAAATGCACGAATGGGAAATGAGTTTTCTTTGGAATGGAACTGTAACATCTCATATTTCAAGGCTGGTCATACAGGTGTTGATGTGTTCCAGCCTTCATATGTAGTTTAGAATTGGTCTTTGGACTGTCTAGATTCATTGAGTAGAAAATCGTACCAGTAAGAGTAGTCTTCCTGGAATTAGATGTGTGTGGAGAGTATGTGTGCATCTCTTGGGAAAAGAGATTTGTTTGGTTTTAGTTTTTGGTTGGTTAACAAATTTAGGGAATATTTTGAGTCTTCATGAGATCTCACTATGTTAACTTGGATTGAAATTAGCTCACAGGGTGGTAAAAGTGAAAAATATTTCATTACTGAATATTTCAGATGCTCAGATGAGGGAGCTATTGGCCTGGAGACAAACTAGTGCCTGAGAAAACCAGAAAAAAAAACATTCTATTTAGAGACTACTCTGCTTATATGTCATTTTCTGTATTTATCTGACCTTTTGCTCATTCTTTATTACCAGGGCAATTTACATAAAATAGGATCTATGCCATTTATGAGTTCATGTGCTCCTGCTGCTTATTCTTCCCTTGAAGTTCTAATCCTTTGTGGCATTTCACCCCAAAGCACTTTACAGTAATTGCTAATTGATATAAAAGGATCACTTCATCCACCCCTGACATGTAGCACCTCAGCAGTGAAACTCAGAAGCTGTCTTAACAGTGAGCAGTAGGGCTGCAGAACACTTTTAGGAGGGGAAAAAAACAACAGCCCATCAAATTGAAAATGGGCAGGCTATTTACTGTCAGAAATTAGCTGCAATATCTGTTTCAGGATTGGGTTAGGGCATTGGGGTTAATATTCCTGGTCTTCAGAAAAGAGACCCTTGGTCATAGGAAGAGGACAGAATGGCTGCATTACATTTTATTCGGAAACCAACATCTCAAGAAATATATATCTTGAAATTCAGTTTATTTTCCCATAACTTCTGAATTGGATCAGTGGAGACCTGAAGGAAAGATTATTTTTTTCCCTTGCAGAATCACAATCTTGCTGTACTGCAGGTTTTGGGAATTACTTCAAGACTTCTCAGTTAAGATATAGGTTGGCAGTTTTAGCCTGTAATTAGTGGGGTTGGGGACTTAGTGTGTCCAAACTTGGACTGTAAATGGCAGCCACAAAAGGGGAGTAAACACAATGAAAGGTCTCCAGACAGCCTTGGAGAGTAACACACCGTTCTCTATGCACAGCCTTGAAGTACCACTGCACACAGAGCAGCATATGCCCAGTAGGTACATGATCTGTAATTTATACAATAGGCCATAAGAAGAGAGAGCACAGATCAAGCCTGGTAAACTGTCAAAAGAACTTCCTGAAAAACTAGGAGAAAACTGCAAGTGCTGCAGATTTACTGAGCTGTGGGTGCATAACTGAAGCCTGTGTGCATGCTGCTGCTTACTTGAAGTAGATAACTGTAAGTAGATAGTTGTCTTTCACGATGTACCCCCAGCTTCTCTCATGGCTGGCTGACAGGCTTGCCTGTGCATCTGCCCCACTTGTTGGATATAATCTTGTTTATGCCTGTATTACCTGTGTATTCCTGAGTGATTTCATTAATTTGATGTGTAACTCTGTAGCAGTCAGCGGCACTTAATTTATTTTCCAGATTTATGTCTACCATTAAAAAAGAAAGCCTGTACAAGGCTTTGAGTGACATGACTGTAATTAAATTTTAAGTAACTATAAATTAAAATATAACTGTGAGTTAAAGTTAACTATCAGTTAAAAATAAACTTCACAAGCTAGCAGTCTTTGCTATTCAGAGAGGTGGTAATTTATTAACAGTCTGGAAAAACTGATCTGATCTCAAATTGTACAGGAAACCTTGCAAACTGAGTGACTTTTAAAGTCTTTTTTGATAGCTTTAGACCAAAGGCGTATTTGGGATCCCCAATCCTTAAGGATGATTAACTTAAAGGCATTCCCAATAAGTGTAGAAGTGATAGTAGACTATAAAAACAAAACAAAACCCAGACAAAAAAACCTTTCCTCCTCTTAAGTTAATTGATATTTATCATGAGTATCTTAGGTTCTACTAATAAGTGCCTTGTGTGGATTCCAGAGCATCTGTCATACACTCACAGTGTCTATAATGTGCAAGAGCCTCATTACAGCAAGGGTCATTCTGTGAGCGAGTTCCTAAGTGGAAACCTGATTTGTGCTTGGACACAAAATCATATGACTGCCAGAAAAGCTTTGATTTATAAACACTGTCTTCTGAGGAAGTTGAGGGAAACATGGGGATTTTTTTTGGGGGGTGTGGTTGTTGTATTTATTTATTTTTATTTATTAAATTTATTTATTTTATTTAGGGCCTGCTTGACCCTAGAATACTTTCAAGTTACTTTTAAGTTCTTCTATCCCAAATTCAAGAGGAGTAAGCTCCAGAAAGGAAAACATCACAAGTGCTTTCAAACAGAGGTAATGCTGAGAATGGCCAGATCTGTGGAGGGAAAATACCAGCCTGTCCCTCTCCAGTTTTCTTCATGGCTGCCAGGATTTCCTCAACCTGTTGGAGATGTGTGTTGTGATTTTTCTGTGTTGACTCCTACAGTGCTGTAGGGCTTATGGTGATGTGTTCAGTATCCCAGCATGGTCCAGAAGATGGGACTTTTATGAAGGACTAATAAGTTGAATGAAAGTGGAGGAATCCACCAAGTAAAATTAGTAAACTGTTCCAGTTTAAAGGGTAGGTAGAAGCTTCTCAAGAGACTAAATACACTCCATTGTGGCACTTATACAAATAAATTAGTCTTTGGAAAATAGGAGATGGGACAAATCAGGCTGAATTTATGAAGGTTCATGTGTTGGGTATTCAAAACCAGGAAGCTTGTTGTAGCCCAAATTCAGGGAGAAGATACTGGTATGTTGCTAAATATACACAAGATCCTCTTTAGCTTTTTTGCGTGAAAGCATGGGTTGTTTATCTGGAAGAAAAGTATTTAGAGCTGGAGCCAGGATGGTGGAATATGGGGGATGATGGTGTGAGGTGCCAAAGAGTAGAAGTGGAGAGTAAGAATAGTTTTTAAGCTACCTTTGCTCATCTGTCCCAGGCTCTCTGCTCAGATTAGTGCAATCCACTGTTGAGCTTTCATCCAATATGCAGAAGATATCTAACTACTTTGTTCTTGTCAATTAAGGTATTGTAAGTTATTTAATGGTCATCCAATAACGGCATGCAAGTATTTCAAATGGAAAAACTACTTTTCAAGGAATGATATATATTTTTTTTTTCAATGCAAGTTTGATAAAGTGGAGTGGATCAGACAGTGTCTTTCATGAAGATTTTTTTTTGACATGAAACATTTAGTCAGGTTATTCAGCGTGAAATTAATTTTGAGCAGTGTGAAACAGTTTACTTGATGCCGTGTCACTTATAAATAATAGAAGGCTGATGTTATTTGTTTTGTTGCAGAAAGGTTTATTCTGTCTTTTACAGGTTTTGACTTTTTTTCCCTATTGTTTTGTTTTTAAAACGGCAACATTTATGTTGCCAGATTGAGTTTCAGGTTGCTGTTTGGCTTAAAATCCCACAGGAAAACTACAGACTCCATCTAGCCTCCAGCCTTCACAACGTCATAAAATGACATTGTCCAAAAGAAAAGAAACTCTGCTCAGAAAGGTAGTGTCTCTTCCTCCTTCAGAACATATTCAGTCTTTTTATTAACACAATATCACTGATTTTTAAAATGTTTACACATGTATGTGTCAGTGGGTTTGTGCTGCTCTGAGTTCTTCAATGTGTCAAATATCCTAACTTGCCACTGACTTCAAGAGTTATGCGAGATCAAGAGACTGAAGTGCTCCAGACTGAAATGCTCATATGTTAGCTTCATATTTTCTGAGTAGCGTTAACTCACTGTGAGTAAATTACTCAGCAAAGCCTCCAAACCAATTTTTTGCTCTGGTGGCATTTTAGTAATTCTCTTTATTCTCTCCCATGTACATTATACACATCTATACACACATCTATAAAGATGATTCCTCCATTCTTTTGCATGTTTGACTCTCTGAAATGTATGTATGTTTGTGTTTGGTTTTTTTTGCTTGCAGAATCACTGGTATCCTACAGATAGCTGCATCTAGTTACTTCTCAAACTTTTAAAATTCTTTTGGATACGTAATAAAATTTAGGCTTAGTTGCAGTGCAGTTGCATTTTGCTTGTCAGCATGATGTTTTTTCCCCTAGTTTGTGTGTTTAATTTTAAGGCATTCTGGAAGTCAAACTGCTTAAATAATCTGCAGATGAGTGAATTACTGAAAATAATCCTAGACAATCATATTTACATTAAGGTTGTATGTTTGTTTCTAGTTGCAGTTGTGACATACAACAGAATCTGGAAATCTCTAACTGGGCAGTGGCTCTTGATGCTACCTTGTCTTTACCTAGTTTACAACTAGGATGCTTTCACTGAACAAAATGTTCCTTAGAACATTTGTTTTCTGAAGTGTCTTCTACGTTTTTTGATACCTTAGCAGTTTTGTGTAATTCAGGCACACTAACAGAAGACTTCAATTTGTGACAGAGGTTTAGCACCCAATATGTTAGTAAACTATGGAGGAAAAAATTGTGGTTATGTAAAAACTCACTGGGTGACCTCAGAAGTCAGCAAGAGGGAATGTCAGCCTGTCAGATTGCATTATTAGAATGAGCTTGTTGTTATTAAGTGCACTTGAGTTCTGTAAATGATGATTCATCTCCCAGGTGGATAATGCCCACTCACTAGACCTCAGTGAGAGTTTTCCTTGTTATCTGTTCTAGAAATTAACTGTTAATGACTACTGCAGAAACTCCAAGCAATCCACTTCTAGTTACAGCCTCTGTGTGGAGCTTTTGGAACATGGGATTGATTTTTCTTCTCCCACCTTTTCTCCCTCTGTCAGTAACCCTTACCTAAAGTTAATCCTAGATTCCAACAGTAACTGGGATCAACAACATCTTTGAAAAGTATTGCTCTTATTACCTTTTCCCCTCACACTTCCATGGCTAAAGCAATTAAGGGAACAGGATGTTCCCTTCTGAATAAGTAAAGTGTCCACTGCTACTTTGTGACTGCCCAAGTGATTAGCGAGCCAGCCTTAGAGGCTGCAGCATGTCCTCAAAGGACTTTCTTTAGCATCTTAAGTTTTTTAGTTTTAGCTAGTTTTCACCTGGTTTTGGAGGAGGCAATCAGGTAGACTTTGGAACTCAGCATGAAGGAATTTTGTCCATTTTTCTCTTATCTCTGAAAAGTCGATTTGATATCTAAAGATAATTCTGAAGAATTTCAAGCTGATATTTTAAATAGCAGTCAATAGATATTTGTCATCTTGTCAAAGCACACCATCGTGTTTGTCAGTTATATTGTAATTGTAGTGTCTGGGTATTAGAATGTCTTCTTTTGGCTTCTCTTTTTATGTAAAGAAATTAATTCTCTGTCTCTGATAATGTGATGAGAGATGAACTCAAGGCTCTCGTTGCTCTCTTGAACTCATGTTTTACTAACCTTTCGTGCTGGTGATGTGTCGCTGCCCTAAGGACAGACAGCTCTTCCTTTTCATGGCAAATTCTTCCATTAGCTACTTTGACCTTAGATTAGCAGTGTTATGTGAGCCTGTGGAAAATGCTCCTTGGTTTAGCAATGTTGTCCAAAATAATAACCAAAGAAAAGATAAACCTGGTGACATTAATGATAAAATCCCATCTTCCTCTAGCGATTGGTAGCATTGGTTGATTGAGGTGAGACAGTTCTAACACACCTCCCAGGTCATCTGCTCAAAATGAGATGAAAACCAAAAGCATGCTGGCTGTTGTTAAGTGCTGTGTTTTCTTTCTCTAATCCAACCCACAGATTTCTGCCTGCCTTTGAGTCTATAATGATCTGAGGGCTTTGCAATTGCTCCTCTTAGAACCTTTCTTATGGATTATGTCCAGAGAATCAGACACGGGGGAAGATTATGTTGGGTTGGGATTTTCTTTTTTTTTTAAAGTACATACAGTAATGTACTAAACTGAGAAACAGCAATAGTGTTTCACTATTTGATTGAAATTTATCATTAAACTCAGGTAAGGTTTTAGATATATTTCATAGCCATTAACCTAAAATGCTCGTTTGACTTGGAAATTGTAAAAATAGAGGGGGAAAAAAAATTCCAAGAGCCAACAAACACCCTCCAGACTAATCAAGCAAAAATCATGAGTATATTGAAAGAACAGGACTATTCTCATTGTTCTGGAAGCTGCCTCATCACTTCAGTTTGTGTCTGATCTTGGAAAGACAAAGGAAGGTTAAGAGTGTTATTCATTCACTTTTACAAACAACTTCTACCCTCTGCATTGCAGTCCAAGAGGATAATTTCTTCAAGTCCTTCTTAATCTGTTCAGCTGCTGTTGAGCAAAATTTCTGTGCTTCTATAAGAATAATGTAGAGTATACTGACAAAGGTTATAAGGTAGACTTAAAACCTGCATACCTACTTTAGGGGTAGTCCCATCACCTGCATTTCCTTCAATTTTTCAGACCTTCATCTGTCTTTTTGGTCTTCAATGTTCGGTCTGTTACACCACCACCCCCCCACCACCCCCACTGTGGTGTTTTGAAGTTTTTAAAGGAAAATTAATTGGAAAGAACTATCTAGTCCTGAATATAAAAGCCCATTGAATTTGTTTTAGAGGGAATAATAAGGACAGATGTAAATCTCTTAGAGAAGTTTAAGTTCTAATGTCTTATAAACAGCTTGTGAGGGTTTTACAGTGTACATTACATAAGAGGTTGCTTTACTGTCCTGTCTTCGATCTTTTACAAGCATATAACTTCACAGAGGAGTATGAATAATGTTATTGTGTGTCTTTACTGGCTGTCAAGTGAATTAGTCTTCCAATTAAGAAGATATCATTGAGAACAAGACAATAAATTTAGGCAGATGAAGTCTGATTAACTCCTGTACCATTAAGAGTATGTCTCAGTCTGTGAAAATTAGTACTGCTATAAAAGCAGACAGATTTTGGTTCAAGAGATCTACTTGTCCTGAATATAACTTCGTGATTCTCATTTAAAATATATTGATCTTTACACTGCATTAAAATTAATTTCCTTTTCACACAACTGAGTATGAACTTGATGCCTGAAACTTCTGAGTTTTTGAAAAAAGGAGATTATTAATGCTGATTTTGCTAATAGTTTTCAGGGAGAATCAGACAAACCCAAATAATTTTAACACCTCTCCCCTCAGTCCTACTCCCACTTCTACAGAGCAAAATCATACAATCACAATTAGAATTTGCCATCAAATAAAAAGTTTTCTCCTTCCCCCTTTTCCTTGCAATGTTTAAAATCTTGTTTTAATGTTTTTTTGGGAAATGCAATAGAGAAGTAATTCAAGACCTCTTTCCTTTGAGGTGTAGGAGATGATAAATAACAGTTTGCAAAAATGTTATGGAGGGAGAAATGAGGCTTAAAAAAAAGAAGTTAATCATATCAAGGCAGCTCAGTATGATGAGACAACGAATGACCAGCCTGCTTTTGGCAAACAAAACTGAATCACAGTAAGGAAATGAGGTTGCCAAGGCAGTGAAAAACAGAGCTAGAAACTTCTCTTCTAAGTCAAGTCACAAGTTGTGAGGCATTCATAGCCTATGGGAAATGATGAGTCCATTGCATGTTTCCCTTAATAGACAGGGTCTGCAGCCTCCCATCATTTCCTGGCAGAGAAGCCAGTGATGTCTTCTGTACAAAGGATGAACTGTGCCCTCGCCCCACAGGATTTCACTAGTCATGGTTGAGGTGCATGAAATTTTGACTAACACTGTGCAATGGCTGTTTTGTCGCTGCAGGGAGGACTTTTATTTCTTGGGGTATCAAACCTGCCCTGTGCAAGAGTGACACAGTTATTCTGGGTATATGGAAGTACCTGATTTTAAAGCTCTTGAAGTCAGTAGAATATGCTATATTTGTAGCTTGTGCTGTGGTATTCCTCCTTTCTATCACTCTGAGATTTAAATCTTGTTTAAAAAAAAAAAACAAAACAAAACACAAAAAAAGAAACAAAAGAAAAAAAAACCCTCAAAAAACCACAAACACCTCTGTCTTATTTTCTATGTTCGCTATATTTGAGGCTCCAGATAGTTTACTATGATTTTTCTAGACACTGGCCAAGGAGGAGTTTCAGGACATGAGTAAGTGAGTATGGGCACTGCACTTGACTGCAGCACTGACCTTGGTGGGTTGATTGTGGCAAGTTGCTGTCTCTCTTTGTCTCAGCTTCTCTGCTTACAGGACAGGAGTAATAAATAATATTTGTATCAGGATTTTCAAACAATTAATGAATGCAAACTAAAATGTAAATATTTGGTAGCCAGGTTATTTGACCTCATAAATGTTTTAGAAAGTTAGAGGTATAAGAGCAAGAGTGTTTCAATGTTATCCTGAGGTGGGGGAAAATTCTTAATCTTTGAGAACACAGTCAGTGCCTGACAGGCAAAAAATCTGTCAATGCACATGCCAACCTCCTTTGAGCTGTATGAGTACTTTTTATAATAAACACCTCCTCGAGACATTCTTTCTGTGATCTCTGTGTGGCAATATTTGAGATCTAGAAGGAAAAGAAGTCCCCAAAGTTATCCATGGAGCAGCCCTAATTCTCTGGCGTTTCTTGTCTTGCTGTGACTCCTGCTTTTGGGGATGCTGCCAGGCTCTGTGTCCTGTAGCTGTCCCTGCCTTCTCTCCAGGAGCTGTAACTGTGAAGCTTGTGGCCAGAGTACACAGATCTGTCTTCGACTGTTCTGAGTCGGTCTTTTCACTTGTTTCTCTCCTTCCATGTGGGATTGCCTTCACAGATCCTCTCTCAACAGGTTAATTTCATTCTGGAACTAGAAGGTAATTGTCTTTTGGACACAACTGCTGTGTGCTGGCCCTTATTCCCTGACTTCCATCACTGCTGTCATTGATGGTGATCGATTGCCTGGGGTCACTGGTATTCCTGTCCTGCTTTCTGAAGGTAAGGTTAGGCACTGATTATGAAAATGGCACCAGTGGTAGAAAAGGTCAAAGTGTAGGGAAAGACTACCAGCAAGAGGAGAGGGAGAAGTAGTTAACCAAAGCAGCTAAATGCCTCATTGTAATTGTGTGGCTTGCTGTTCCTTAACCTGCTTCACTCAGAATCACCAAAGCTAGTAAATGTCTCATGTCTGAACACTTGAAGTCAGCCTTATTTACTCAAATAATGAGAAGTGGACCAGAGAGTTGGTGCCAGAATTAGGTTTACCTCTCACCTTCCCATACCAGAGGCAGAAGTAATTATTTAGGTATACTTAACCTTTCTGACACAGTTACTTCTGGAAAAAAGGTGCTGGGAAAGGTTAGATGCCGAATATAGGCTGGCAAGCCTGCGCTGCCCCTTAGGACACCTGCTGCTGGACCTGAACGAATGAGTGTGAGGGTGAAGTAATCCAGCCACAAGGCAAGCAAAAAAGGAAAAGGTGCCCAAAGAGAAACCTATCCATTTAACCTGGCTCTAGGAGTTAAATAGGCTTAACTGCAATCATTCCCTTACATCTCAATTTCATTTTTCAGGATGAAAAACAAAACACTTTAAATGGAACAAATATAAAATGCTAATACTGAAGACAAATAACATTTTCATTCTCAATATTTGGATAATTTTTGCTTCCTCTTGCTACTGGAATATCTTAGCAAGTGTTTCATTTTGCTTTTCACTGTAAAAAAAAATTTGCTAGTTATTAGTTTGCTTTCATCCTTTGAGCTTAAAAAAAAAATTTATGTGAGCTGAATACGTCTTTATTGGTTAAAAGAAGTATGTTCTTAAGCATTAAAGCATGTCCAACATGACCCTGAATGCCTGTAACTTGTTGGCAGAAATTGTGACAATATATATTGCCTGAGGAGACACCCTCATTAACGATTTGTTTCTTTCTTGCAAGTAGATAAAATTTTTGGAAATCCAATTAGATTTGATGCCTTCCTCCCCTCCCCCCCCTTCCAACTAATTTTGTAACTGATATAAACCAAAATGAATGATGACTTTTTCAAAATCCTATACTTTCAGAAAGTTAAAATAG
Source organism: Eubucco bourcierii (assembly GCA_013396675.1). NCBI lineage: Eukaryota > Metazoa > Chordata > Aves > Piciformes > Ramphastidae > Eubucco > Eubucco bourcierii. The sequence continues at coordinate 397,107 of VWZE01010641.1, forward strand.
GCTTCAAGAACAAATTAGTGCACTGCAAAAATTAATACATGCGAAGTAATGTAAGCACATGGCACTCTTAATTTTTCAGTGGCCTGGGGGTACTGTTATCTGGTCTTTTCTGGGAAATCACTCATCATGTTGCTATTGGAGAAAGAGAGAGCTGCAGCCCCCTTTCTGGGAGCAATCCAGTGCAGTATGGATATTAATTAAATTTATTAAACAAATAACACAGCGACTCAGGGAAGCAGGGGTCCATCTGCCAGCTCTGTAGATTGATCTCTGCAGAGACGCGAGTTGAATGGTAGTTAAAGCTAAGTTGCAGAGCTCAGCAGATGGGCTCTTGTCTCTAGTGGGGGGAGATTTGGTGGCGGTCCAACAGCTTTTTTCCCCCTCCAGGTTTTTGTTCCTTGCAACTGTGATTGAAGAAGCACTTCCCTGCCTTTTCTCAGCCTTGCCCCCCCTTTTGTTTATCTGAGCAATGTTTAAGTCTGAGTGATTTGTTAGAGAGGCAAGTCCCGGCTGATCTCATTTTGTGTGTGTGATGTAAACCTCAAGCAGAAAATAATTAGGAAAATGTAATCCCATTGACTTTACACCCCACTTGTGTACACTGCTACATCTCTGCCTGGTGCCTTGGAAAAGGAAAAGTCTAGTATCAGCACTGCTTACTGTTCAAAATCACTGCCCATTATGCATGTATTGTTAAGAAAACCTTTGTCGGAAGCTTGTGGACACAGTATGAAATTATTCCTGCCTGTATGTCTAGCCTGTGGTGGTATTCTTTTGGTTCAGCTTTATTTTATTGCTTCCTATTGTGTTCTCTGGTTCTTGAAAACATGTAGATTTGGAATCCCTCTGCAATCTTCCTGTAAACTGATGTCAAGCAAATACTGATCTAATGAACTGTTTCGTGCGTGTGGGCTAGCTAAAACCTATGGTGTTGTCTATTGTGGATTAAAAGTCCTTATAATTAATTATGCAATTAAGCCCTTTATTTATTATATATTTGCAGGTGGGTAGGTCTTTAATCAAGTGTTGAGTGTGATGGGTAATATCTGCTGCTGGAGACCAGTCATAACGCCACTTAGATCCTTGGCAGAACTCCCACAGACTGTAGTGGGAGCAAGACTGGCCCTTAATGCTGCAGGGAATCCTGCTGGCTGTGGTTCAGAAAGCCTTCAGAGAAGGTTTTGTAATATCTAATCAGGGTTTGACTATTCCTCACTGAGGGTTTGCAATGGGAAAATCGTAACCATACAGAAGTCACTGCTCTATGACAAGCAACAGTACAGAGAGGATGAGCTACATGTCACAGGAAGATCACATTTCTCTTTCCTGGCTGAGGGAGAACTGGGCAAAATGGCTCCTGAAGGTGGTGGGAATCCTGACAAAAACAAGTCCTGTGGGATTTGACTCTAATAACGTGTGGTTTACAGAGTAAACAAGGGGAAAAATCTTTTCTGGATGAGAGTTTATCCTTTTGTAGCTCTTGTTCTGTCCTCTGAACTGATTTCCTCAACCCCATCCCCCCACTTTTTCTTTATTTTTTTTTTGTTGGAAGAACTATATCAATGTTTAATTCCAGATATTAACACTAAGTAGATTTTATCCAGAGCAAGAAGAGAGTTTTTCATCCATGAGTACTGTGTTTTACTATGGGTGTGTTTTCAGTTTTAGACTATGCTGACATTACTAACATGAATGCTTCAGTTACTATGGCAAAGGTCAGAATTAGTTAGTTTCTTATTAGTGCTCTTCCAAGCAGTATTCTGAATTCTAGCATAGACATTTACTTTACCATGCTTCTGTTAGTATTTCAAACTTACCCAACTTACAGTAGAGACTCTTTCTGAGAAAATCTTGCTTACCAATGTGCAGTAGGTGATCTAGTCCTTTATCTGCCTTGTTGGAATTGAGACACCTCAGGGTTACATAGCCTGTATTTGAATTTTTAGACTAATTACCACAATCTAGCTGTTGTTTTATAACTGGGCTAATTTTAGAGAGCTAAGTCAGTATCCAGTTGTTGTATTGTTGTTAACTCTTTGGGAGCGCATCTTGTGTTTAATTTGAGTTACATTTAGAATAAGTCAGGGATCTCAGTGCATTCTTTGGAGTAAAAAGAAAACAGTTAAAGTTATATAAATTCACACAAACTAGGAAGAGGAGAAAGCTGGGAGATGCACAAATGGCTTGCTTGCTTAAAAGTATGCATCTTTGATTTTGTATGTTTTATGAACAAGCAGGCTAACAGAGGAGTATGCAGTAAGTGCCATGTTAAATGACTGTATTTTGCCTGAAGTATTCTATGTTAGTAGGTTTGCTAGTGGTACTCTTAAAGGAATAGAATTTCCACCAGTGTTTCTGAGACCTTTCTAACAGAGACGGCTACAAATGTTAGATTTTGCTTTAAAACAGTACCAGTGTAGCACTGTTAATTTGGGTGGAATTGTACAGGTAGAAGCAAGAGGCCTCTGAAAGTAAACACAAGTACTGTAATTCTACTTAGGACACAGGAACAACACTTGTGATTTTAGTGACCTATTCCTCAGGCTTAATTACTTTTGGGTTGCCTTGTGCTTTTGGTTGGGTTTTTTTTTCCATTATTCCCCACCCCTTCATGAATCTCATGTATATTTCCATTAGAGAAGGCAAATAACCTCTACAAATTACTGAGCAGAGGAGTCTCCCAACGTTTCTTACTACAAACTTGTAATAATTAAACAGGGTCACATCTGAAGCTTTATAGCACCTGGACACTGCAACAGAAAACACAGCAGCACAAGATGCTGGTGACCATTTGTAGATGTTGCATAATTTCTTCTTCTGAAGCTTTACCTGGACACAGTTTGCAGTGGAAAGCTAATGTATCGATTTACTACAGCTAAGCATCCCTCTTTGTCCTACTTGAAACATACTGATTCATTTATGTAATTACCAGTAAATGCAGGAGAAATGGAGGAACTCTTGAGCCTGCAAGTAGCCTAGACATGTCTTGTAAAATATATTAAGAACGATGATTTTTGCATTAATGTGAATAGTCTCTAATAACGTGATGTATGTTTAAAGAGGGCTTTGGCTTTATAATGCCAAGTGAAGTACACTTAGCTCTTTAATAGCACTTTCGAGTTGCATGCTTTTAATGTTGACAGCTATATTTAGTACATTTGATATTCCATAGGGTGTTCTTAGAAGAAATGAACATGTCTGATGGAACAAACCCATTCTCCATGTTCAATTAGCAACAATACTGCTCAGTGGAGGTTAGAACAGATAGGTTCTTAGATGTTACTGTGAATATGTGTATCAGTGCTTAGGGACAATAGATCATTCTATTTAACTCTGAACTATCTGGCTTGTACTAGTAACTGTCCTTTCGTATTAATAGGGCATTTCATTTTGACTTTGTGTATTTAAAATAAAAGATAAAGAATTCCAGTCTTTAACTTGCAACACGTTTCACTAGCTGAATGTGAGTACCAGTTTAAGTCTCCCAGCAAGTAAGCTGTTGAGTGTGTGGCTTGAGTTGCCTCAGGTAACTTATGTTTTTAGTGTAGTGTTCATCTTTTTGTGAACATATGCAGTCAGTCAGACAAGGCCCTAGGACAAACATATCTTGACCATAGGCAGACATATCTTTGGAAATCACCTGTGCCCTTAACCATTCTTAATTTCACAGCACTGTATCTCCACTAAACAGACTCAAACCCAAATAAATAATCCATATGTATCTATGCTTGTGTGTCTGCAGTGGCATTTATCACAACTCTAAACTTTTTTTTTTCTTTTTTTTTTTGGTGGCATTGTTTATTCTTGAAGGCTCAGTTCCTGATTTTGAATCCTCTGGCTTGTCAGAAACATGCAAGTTTGGTCCTTTGGATTAATCATCTGTCTGCATGCACTGGCAGTCAAGAAAACTGTAGTAGCTTTGAACTGTTCAGCATGTTTGCCTTTAGTCTTCTTTCACTTTGGCTTCACTTGGCTGACTGGAAGTACTCGTGCAAGCATTAAGGTGTGCTGCTAAAGCCTTTCTATGTGGCAAAGGTTATCTAGATCTATGTGCCATCTTTATCGCCCTAGTGCTTGGTCATGTGGAGTCCAGGTTGTTAATTTTAGTGAGAACTTGGTTGGTTGTTATTGTATTTTCATGACTTGGGGGAGCAATATTTGGTTACATTTCAGATTACGTAAGGTCTCTTCATTAATTGTGTCCTTGAAGGTGCAAAAGAGGCCTTCTATCCTGAAGATGGTTTTGCACAGACATCAGTTTTGTAATTCTGCTCTCAGATTTACCATTCTGAAGTTCTGGGATCAGCAGTTTCAGTAACCAGCTACATATGGCACTTTGAGGATGTGCTTGTGCTGCTGGTTTTGGGTGTAGGGAGGGAAAAGGTCAGAAGTAACACTTGTGTAATATTTGTGCACATTAGTGAAACCAACTCAGCAAAAGAAGTCTGGTTCTCCTCTGAGGGTTTGGGTCTGTCCCAAGCAGTCACTGAGAAGCCATTTCTACCTTGAGTCCCCAGAAAATAAAGAGGCTGAAAAAAACCAAGAACTGGACTCTCATTGGTAGTGACCGGAACTGTTCTCTGCTACGATAATGTCCATTGCAATGAAATATGAATTTATATTAATATAATAATAAATATGTAATGTACAATCAATAATAAACACATAACAATATGTATTTATATTTAATAAATAGTAATATTAATAATATGATGTATTGATTGGATAGGGCTGGGTGATAGTTTGGACTGGATGATCTTGGAGGTCTCTTCCAGCCTGGTTGATTCTATGATTCTATTCCAGCAGTGAGCTCCTTTTTGATTTCTAATATTTGAATATAGGTTAATCATACAGATTGTATGCAACATTCTCATCCTCAGACTGTCAGGTGATTTTACTTGTTCTGTAGTCTCACACGTGTTTTTCTGTGTGTATGAACATGACACATGTATGGCACATGCATATATGGCATGTATGTACACAAGCATATATACATATGGGGGGGGTGGGGTGTCTATATGCATAAAAAAATCTATACACACACAGAGACCTGATCTTCTGTGTGGTCTGGATTAAAGCAGAGCTTCAATGTGTTGGAATCCGAAGCTTCAGGACTGAAGGTGTAGAAAGGGTAGTGGTAAGCAACAGATTGGGGAGGAACAGTTTTCTCCCTAAATTTAGCTTTTTTTTTTTTTTTTTTTAATTGGGCATTTTGCAATTTGATATCCGACAGAAAAAAAAAGTACTTTTGAAAGAATGTTCATACTGCTGTACTTGACTGTAGTTTTATCTGTTCTGGAACCATTTGTCCCCAGGGTGCTTAATTTTTTTGTAACTTTTTCAAGGTCTCACACAGACTGGGGAGGCTGTCTTAGAAAGACTGAGTCTTATGCAGACTGACACAGAGTCACCTTTTGAAGTCACCTTTTTCACTTCCCTTTTAGGGCTTTGTGTCCATTTGTTTTGGACATATGGACTGAATAAACATTTCTCACCCAGCGCAGGGCTCTCCTACTGCCTTCAACTGACTGCATAACAATGTACATACTGAAGATGCTGAAGTCATTACAGTTGTGCCTAGATAGGCCAAACTACCACTGTCCTACTTTTACAATGAGGTCATTAGTACAAATTCCCTTTCCCCCCCGCTATTTCCTTTATTTAACGAGGCGTTATCTTCAGGGACAAATCCATCTGCCATAATTTTTGTCTGGCTTTCATATATTGTTCTGTTTAAGAAAACAGAAAAGGTTACAGTAGCTGGTAGCAGTTCAGATATGCAGGAACTTTTCTGGGAGCACAGTCTGCCTTGCTCAACTGTTTTTTTTTTTGGAAAAATATAAATGCTGTAAAGTGAATAATTCAAACCAGATTTGCATGCTAATCTACTCTTAAATGAATTTTCTCATGTCGTAGATATATGCATAATTCTCTGGAGGTTTCAAGCAAGACTGAACTGGGTCATATTGGCTTGTATATATTCTCTAAATAGGATGGAAATAAAATCCAGTAGTGTATTGGTTATATTAATCACATAACTGGTGAAGTGGAGCCATTATTGGACTCTTAGAGACTTGACAAATAATTTATAGATTTCTGTAGGATCAGCCACGGCAGTGTACCCACTCAAAGACATCTGTGTACAGTACTGAAATCCTTCAAAACTGTTCTTCCATTATGAGAAGGGTGCAACATTCATACTCATGTGCTTGGAGAAAAGGAGGAAAATGCATTTTTTTTAAATGTTAGGGATTTGTTTTTAAAGTATACATTTGAGAACATTCACTATCTTTATGCTTAAATTTTGCTGTTCTTCATACTGTTTAAAGTAGTATATTTTAATCCATACATTTTCTAGTTTCTTACATCTAAATTAAAAAAAAAAAAAAATATGCCAAAGGTTCTAGCTGATGTTTTGTGCTCTAGTAAGACCTTACCTGGAGTACTGTGTCCAGCTCTGGAAGCCCTCAGCGCAGGAAGGACATGGATCTGATGGACCGGGTCCAGAATAGGGCCACAAATGTGATTGGGGGCTGGGACACATCTGCTCTGAGGACAGACTGAGGGAGCTGGGGTGGTTCAGCTTGGAGAAGGCTCTGGGGAGATCTAATAGCAGCTTTCTGGTGCCTATGAGAAGGCTGGAGAGGGGCTGTTTACTCAGGCCTGTAGTGATAGGATGAGAGGCAATGGTTTGAAATGAGAGTAGATTGAGATTGAATGTTAGGAACAGGTTCTTTACTGTGAGGGTGTGGGGACACTGCAACAGGATGCCCAGGAAGGTAGTTGAGGCTCCATCCCTGGAGATATTCAAGGTCAGGCTTGAGAAGGCTCTGAGTAACCTGATCTAGCGGAGGTTGTCCCTCCTGACTGCAGGGCAGTTGGGTTAGGTGGCCTTTGAGGGCAGTTGGGTTAGGTGGCCTTTGAGGGCAGTTGGGTTAGGTGGCCTTTGAGGGCAGTTGGGTTAGGTGGCCTTTGAGGGCAGTTGGGTTAGGTGGCCTTTGAGGGCAGTTGGGTTACGTGGCCTTTGCAGGTCTCTCCTGACCCAAACCAGTATGGTTGGTGATCTTACCTTTGGACTTAGTTGGTTAGTGGGAAGTTTTGGCTGTCACTTTGAGGAAAGCAGCTTGTGTTATGGTGAATGTATGGTTATTGTTTGTTTGAAAAGGTGAATTGAATCATTTTCCTACTGGGGAGGCTATAAGCATCTTAGCTGCTCCTCACTCTTGCACCATCCTAAGTGCTTTGGAGACAGCCTTCCCCTTGCTGTTTCTCATGGCTCTAAAGTATCAGCTCAGTAGGGCTCAAGGTTTGTGCTGCTATCAGTTGCTTAGATAAATATTTAACAATATGTATTTAAATGTAACTTAAAACATGGAGTGGATTACTCCCAGATTCTTGCAGTTATGGATGCGGAAGAGTTTCCAGTCCCTAATACTCAGAATAACTAAATGATTTAAATATCATGGCAGCTGATAAGATGTTATATATTTTGAAATTTAATCAAAATATATTGGACAAAACTGAATTAAAAGTTAATGTATGCAATTATGAGTTAACTTTCAGGGATATTAAGGCTGTATTTTCCTTGGCAAAAGGAACACTTTGTATAAGAAACTTTACTCTTTTGAGTCACTGCCATGTGATTAATACAATGCTCAGTTAAATGCTGCATAGGTAAATCTTTCTTTTCTGTTTATGACAGAATAATGGTTAATTATCACCTATCAAAAAGATGAATACTTTTAAATTAAAAGATTTTTTTTAAATGTACCTTTTCATCTTGTGAATAAATTTATCAAAACAAATATGCATTTGGAACTTCTCAAAACTTGTTTTCTCACTGTATTTCTGTTTTCAGAAGCCAAACATACTTCTCTCAGGAGGATAAAAAGCAAAGCTCTGGATCTTTTTTCCCAGCCTTTGTTTCTAGGTTCTTGAGTGCTGCATAGCAAGTTGGTTTGTGTGGTGGTGTGGGTTTTTTTCCCTCTAATGGAATGAAAAAAGATCAAACTGTGCTAGCATGCAGCGCTACAGTCCAACAGCTTCTTCCAGCTCAGCTCTTTTTAGCTGCTTTCTATTAAGTAGCCCTATTGCCCTTACAGCACATGTCTATCAAAACTGCCTACTGCTCTTCAGACACATACAGTTTTTCTTTCTTCACTACAGCGATGTGTCCACATGGGTGGACATTAACGTATATGTAACCTGTAAGAAGAATTGATGGATGCAAATTGCTTCCAAATGGTTATAGTAAATATGCTAATTTTTAAATGTTGCCTCTTTTAAAATCCCACCTGGAGTCTTAATCTATTCTAAATGGTTAAGAATGAAATGAAGGTGCTGTCCTTGTAGATGGACTTGATTATTTGCGTATTCTATATATTAAAAAAAATAAGAAGAAACAACTTCCAGTGAGGATGTGCTGGAGTTAAGATGGAATGAAAGGTACGTGGAATGATTTAGAATTTGGAGCTTAGAAATGCTCCTAATCTCCAAAACTTAAGAGCATTTGTATCTAGACTTGTATATTGCCTCCTTTCCCTTCACATTTTAGAAATTACCGCTTACCTCCTATCTCTGTTGGATTTACAGTTCATGCCTATTTGAAATCTCTCCAGCGTAGATGAAGAAGCTTTTAAAACCTGGGCTTTAATTTGTATCTTTATTGATGATCTGATTTTTTAAATGACTTCTTTTTTTGAACCTGCATCAAACTATGTGCTCTGTGTTCACCTCCAAGAGTACACTGTGATACACAAAAGGTAGATGTGCCAAACAAAGGAATTTCTGCCCTGAAGCATGTCAGCTCTAGAGAGGCATGAGCAGTGGCACAGAACAATTGCAGCATGGCCAGTAGGCATTGCATCTGGAGTGCTTTGTGGAGCAGATGTGGTTTTCAGGTTTCTTTCTTTTTTTTTTTTTTTTTTTTTTTTTTTTTTTTGTGAGTTGAGGTTTTTTGTTTTGCATAGAGGAGGAGAAAGAAATTGGGACACTGGTTTGCCCTACCTGCCTATACTGGCTGTTGTCAAGAGGTTGAGTGGAATATAGCAGTACATGAAGCAAAAGAGCCCAAACCAAAAGTAGAAAGGTATGAATAGATTAGGGAAACCAAAAAGTTGGATATGGAAAAGAAAACAAAGGTTGAATATTTGGATCTTTGGGCTTCTTTCTTCTGTGTATACAATGCATAAAATACAACTATAGAAAGAAAGCTTAGCATGTGAGCTGTGAGAGTTAATGGGTGGCAAGACAAACATAGTCTCTCCTCTACCAGAAAGAGAGTAGAGATGAACAATGCCAGGTGGAAGATGATATGTGTATGGGGAAGTGAGAAGAGAGGAGTACAAAATCTTTTGCATGCCAGCTAGTAGATGTATTAGAGGAATGACCCTAAAACTATGTGACAGTGGAAGTCAGGTTCAGGTAACTTGGCACTACAACCAACCACTACCTGATCAGATATGTGTGGGTCTCAATGAGGATTTGTATGTGTATTTACATGAGTGATTCCAAAATTACATTGTATTATCTGTCTTGCATTTCTGTGTTAGGTCACACTTACCTGACAGGGTTTGAAGATGCTGAAATAGGGAAATGAATCCACAGGCAGGCTGAAGTGGTCCATCTATAAAATGCTGCTTTGGCAGAGGAGGTTCTCTTTTCTCTTGCTCCTGCTCTGTTGCTTTTGATTAGCAGTAGTGTGGCAAAGGGCACTGAGATCACAATCTGCCATCCAAATAACTCACTCTGAATGGCTTTAGTGGTGGGCTTATGTGATCCCACAAACAACTGTATTAGCAGAACTTTAAGGGGTGACAGCTCTGCACATGTGGGAAAGAGTATGTAGAGAAACTTTTCATGGCTTTACTGCCATACCAGTGTACCATGAAATGAATTCTGATGGTGTGATGTCCCTGTTAGGATTTCTGCATCGGATGCAATGCAAGCAGTTCTTTCCTCCTTTCATTTTTCTTTTTTTTCCACACATCATCTTTTGCTAAAATATGATAATCTACCATGAAAGACCTGTGCACACATGATATCCTTGTGTATTTTTGTGTTTGGAAAGCTAACTGTGCTGAAACACCTCAGTGACTCAGGACAGCACAACTAAAGATACAGTAGATATACTTGTCTTCTCAGAGGCTCCCCTGTCCTGAAACTACCGGGTTGTCCAAGATGAGATAATGTGAGTGTTCTTGACCTTTAGCCTTTAGCTACATCTTTTGAGTAAGTGCATTTTAAGTCTTAAAATATGGAATGGAAATGAGGTTCTCTTGACCCGAAGCTCTTCTGGAAACATTACTTGTGGCTTGTTGCATAAGAGACTAATGGCTAGGGATAGAAATATGAAGCTGTCCTCTTCCCTGTCCACAATCTCTCCTTCCTCCTGTCCTGGTTAATGTCCATTCCCCTTCTTAAGTGAAAGTTTGTAGTAACTTAGATCCGTATTTCAGCACTTTGCTTTGTCTATTGTGAGATTAGGGATAAAGTCACAATGGCTATTTGTAATGAAAATGCTGAAATGGAATAATGTGTCTATCCTGATACCCTTTCTCTTTCTCTGCATGTCAGTTTCTCCTCTTTGCTACAGGGACCCCTATGAAGAACAGTGAGATTACATAATTTTCTGAGGTCTACAGAAAATCTGAGGGAAGTTTAAGTATATTCTGCATCAGTCACTTCAGCCTAAAGACATATCCTCCGTGGTCTTGCTGAGAGAAGCTGGCTGTGCAAACTATGTACAAATTATCAGCTGTCAGGGAAATGGCTGGTGCATTTGCAGAGAGTAATGAGATCAAGCCCTTGCTGTGTACCAACAACATATATTGTTCCTCCAAGTGTGCTGAGGACACTAATGGTAATGGCAGGAAAGTTTGCTCAGACTTCATCCACATGCTACAAGTATGACTGTTTGTAGTTCAGAAGAGTTGAAAGAAAAAGCAGAGCCTGAGCAAGAAGGATTGGAGAAGCTATAACTCCAACAACGTAGCTGAGTGGTTTTAACCTTCCAGATTTAACACTTCATAGAAATTCACATGACAAGAAAATGAGAGTAATAGAACCATGCTTCTGTTCTGGGGGGCTGGTAAGAAGAGGAGAGAAAGGAGCATTCCTTCTTACAAACAAGTTGCAAAAGAAGACCATTGGGAGAGGAATTAATTACTGGACTCCTTACACTATTGGTGAGTGAAATGTGTTCCCAGGAAATCAGGCTTCGTTTTTGCCAGAGGGGTTATCTTGTCTTGTTTATTCCATTCTTTGAGCCTACTGTAATTTTTTTAAGATGCAATGATCTTGTTGGGATCTCAACAAGATTTCATCTCAAATAGATTTTTTTNAATCAGAGAGGAGGACAAGAGTGAGTGTGGTGCAGAAGTTTAACAGTTAGGGCCAGTACCTTTAGGAGACTCCTCAAGACTGTTTGGCATCACAGTCAATGACTCAACACGCTGGAGATCTCTTACAACACTTCCCTCCTGGAGCAGGCCTTTTTATCCTGATTCAGGATGATTTAGGAATGAGCAGAGTTCTGTATGCTGAGCTTTGATAAGATCAGAGTAACTGGGAGCATCTTTAGGAACATTACACAGGCACCAGAGAGTTGCAGATGCTTCAGGGTTGGGTGGAAATTGCAATGCAATTTATGAGAAAGCAATTTTGGGCTTAGCTGCAACTCTGCCTAAATGTCTTACTGGAGCTGGTCCTGAATTCTGTAGTATGCTGTCAGTTTTAACACGTTTTTGAAGTAAATTTGAATAGCATATCAATAATTCACCTCTCCAATTAGAGCCTTTTCTTAAAAATGGAGATTCCTAACCTTTCATACTGCCTGTAGCTTGCTCCCAAAGTGAAAAAATATATATGAAGTTCCAATCATTTTGACATGTGTAAGGGGTTAAGTCATTCTTGAACAGTTTATCGCTCATCAATTGTAATTAAATATGTTTATATTAAATTATGTGCTGTAATTAATGTAAGATCTTTTAGCCTGTGCTGTTATTAGAACCAGATGCTGAAGTATCAACAATATTTCAACATGACTGTGCTGCCTTGCCAGCTGTCTAACTGTAATTACTTTAATCTCAGCTTGTTATCTAATTATCACCTTTGTAAAGGGAAAAGTACTCTCTAATGCGTACTGATTGTTTCAGATGATGATGAAGAGCGTGAAACAGCTGTCAAATATCTTAGCCCTGCTTATCTGGATTAGAAAACTTATTGGGAGGCCTACTTTGCTTTCAAACCTTCCTGAGAAAGTGGGACAGTGGGAAAGAAGGATTTTTTTTTCCACCTTGTTTACCCTAGAAATGTGATTCCAGTAATCAATGGAGACAATAAAAATGGATGAAACAAGGTAAGCAATTACTGTGCTGAGGAAAAGACCCAAACCCACAAAGGATGCATGAGTTTTGCAGTGGACTACAGATTGTCATTTTAAATTGTGTGTTTTCATTGCAGTGGTGGAGAATTACTCTCAATTTAGTTACATGGATTGTGCCGAAAAGTGATGCAAATTTGATGCGGTTAATGATTTTTGTATAACACATCTGTATAGGTAACCTCTTCTTGGGAGAGTGTGGAGGGTTTTAAGCACTGAACAAATTACCACCACCACCTGCAGGATTTATAATTTTCTTTGGAGACTTAACATTGCAGTCATTTTACAGAGCACTTTGGTATTGTGTAGCTTTGGAGGGTAACACTAGCTCTGCATCTGAATTAAAAAAAAAAAGTCCCTGCCTATGGCAGGGGGTTGGAACTAGATGATCCTTGAGGTCCCTTCCAACCTTACCATTCTATGATTCTATGAATATGAAAGAAATAAAAAAAAAACCCAGTTGACTGATTGATAAAATTTAAGAAAGGGTTATTTTTGTCTAAAATTCTAATTTTTTTTTCTCTTTGCCCCCACCTCAAAACAGTGCTGCTACTTGACTCTTCTTGGAACAGTCTGGATTGTTTTAATTCAAGTATTTTATGGGGTGGCAGTAATAGAATGGGTAAGAAATAAAGCAATTTTATAATCATGTCTTCGTAGAAGTTGTGGATTTTTAAAATGGAGCTTTACTATGACTTCTTGTGATTGAAGTATATCATTGTTAATGTTGGCATGGTTTGAATGTTGCTGAAATGTGTGGAAGTGGATGTGTCTTCTCTTTCCCTGACATCTTCTATACTGTAGCAATTTGTCACTCTTGTAACTGTAGTCAGAATGAAGATTTTATTTTATTTTTTAAGAAGAGAGGAGATTTTTTTGGTGTGCTTTTGCTCAGTTTGATATCAGGGCATAGCTTAGTAGTAATACAGAAAGGATAATTTTCTGCTATTTATTTAAAATACTTTGTATCCCTCTTCAGAGAGAGAGGACAAGCTCCTATGAGGCAATGAACTGTCATTTGGGAACTGTTGAGTACCTTCAGCTTTTATAGAGGTGCAGTGATGAAAGGAACTTTTTTGAACTTGTATAGAGAGTCTGCAGAGTAGCCACTTTTCAAAATGTGTTTTATTGGCCAGATGTTTAAACAACTGGGTTCCCCCCCCCCCCCCTTCCACTTCAGTTTGTTCATATAGTTCTAGCCTGGCTTGTACATAAAACGTGGTTCAGTTGGACAGAAGGCTGGTCTTCCTAATTGAATGGAGGAGGATTGTGACATGGGGGTCTCCTACTTAGCTCCTAACTTCCTAGCAAAATCACTAATTCTCAGGTCACCACAGAACTGTGCAGTCTTTTAAAAGTGTAGGAAATTAAGTGCTTGCAAGGTTGAAAGTATCCGGAATAGAAGCAAACTGAGGCAGCATAGCTGTGCTGAAAGGCTGTCTTGGCTGGCAAGAGAGGAACCTCCTGCTATGACTTCAGGGCAGTGGTCTCCATTGTCCATGCAAAATGATGTCATGATAATCAGCAGATCTTCATCCCACTATAGACACAATTTCCATGTTGTGTATTTTAGCATTAAATGCTCCAATTAAGTATATATTGAGTTGTGCTGATTTGCTGACAGATGCAGAAATGGAGCAGAATCCACTACTATGCACTGTCAGCTCTCTTAAATGACTTGATATAATAATAATAAAGCTTTGCTTTTGATTTACCCTTCTAAGCTTTCATGATTTAATGTACAGTAAATTCATTGTAGGAAATATTCCTAAATATGCTTTTGGAGGAATCACTTAATGCAGAATTGTCTGTAAGCATCCCAAGGAGTTAACTTGTCTGTCTTTCCTTTGACCAAGGAGAATATATGAGCATAACCATTCAATGAAGACACTATAAAAGATGTATTATTTTTAAACTATTTTGATTGAAATTGTTTTCTTTATGAAGATGTTATTAACTTTGTGATATACAAAAATCAGAAAATGACCCTTTGTCATCTTTAGTATGAATCCTTTACTTCCTGTAGGGGAACTCTATACTGACCCTGTTTAACTAGAATGGCCTCTTTTGTTTTATCAGGTCGATGAGCCATGAACTCCAGAGTCTCCTAAATAGACCCTGACAAGACTGCTGCTTCTGTAAATGGGGCATTGCCGTATTTCAGCTTAGTTACTTGCTAACTACAAATTCCCAAGGAAGTGGCCTGACATAGCTGCAAGTGCAAAAGTTGAATGAAGGAAGAAAAAAAAAAAGGCTCCAAACCACAAAATACAAATGATCATTACTGAATAATGATAAGGTGAGAGACTGAGCAAAACAAAGACTAGATACACAATATGTTGATTATTTGTGTGTAGCTGTAGCACTCCAGGTGAGATTGCAATGCTTTTGAAGTTAGTGGGAACTCTGACTTCACTGTATACAGTGTTTCAGTGAGTCTGGGAAAAAAAAATGTGAACGATGTCTTCAGTCTTTTGCTCTTCATGCTAGTCTGGGGCAAAGAAACCTGAAAGCTCAGGTCTTTAATCAAATGCAGGAACATAACAAATAAATTGTAGGAGAGAGCAAAGTGTTTTCCTCAGTTCTTTAGGCCTTTTTTAGTTTGGTTAGCTCTTAGGATTAAAGGCTAAGGTGTTGAGACTGAAGATGTGTACTAACCACAATGAAATAATTTCAAAGATGTGTGAATGAAGGCTTCAGGTATTTAAGGGTATCACCCTTTGTAAAGACAACGATCAACAGAGGAATGTGCAACCACAGGGTCTATACTGCAAGCATGATGAGGATTTAGGGTAGCAAAGCCAGATGCAATCTATGCTTTCCCGAAGGAAAAAGGCTCTTGTTAGTTCCAGAGAGTTGGCCTGGTCTAGGCCCTGGCAGAGGAATCGAGAAAGGACTATGTCAACTCTCAGAGGACAGAAAGAATCAGAAAGAAAGGTGCTGGTGTGTAAGTGCCAGTGAAGAAATGGAGCACCTTTTCTGTTAAGCAGTGAGGCAGTCTGGTCTTGAGAGCAACAGGTTACAGCTCAAGGCAGAGAACCCAGTGGTTTGATTTATAAATACAACAGAGCATTGGTTCAGTTTGCCAGTGACACAGAGGCTGCTGTTTTCAACTTTGCTTATGTTTCCAGAAAACTAGGAGCAGGGGGGCAGTTTTTCCTTTCAATACTTATAAAAGTGCAGCTGTTGATGAAGTAGGTATTGTATATGCTTGATGTTGCTTTGCAAGATACAGCCAAAAATCAAGATTTTAGTTGCATGCTTTGCATGGCAGATTAATTATAGCGCTACTCTTCCAACTAGCGAATGGTGGCCTGCATTAGTTTTGTGGAATTCAAATAAAAAATTACAGTTCCCATTTAACAATGAGATTTTGGGTAGGGCAATCTCATCCAGTGTTGCTGTCTGTAGCAGATAGATCTGCACAAGTAGTGAAGAACTGGTGCAGCAGGGCTTGGAAGTAAGGCTGTCAGCTTAATACATTGTGCGAAAATTGGGGCCGAAGGTCACCAATCTCCTGGTACACAAATCTCCCTCTGAGAATCTCATTTCATTCAGACTATCAGTTAGATTAGAAATACCCTAATTATCCCACTGAAATTAAATTACTTTATGTAAGGGTGATATAATGAACAACCATAAAGGAGCTATACAACCAATCATCTTATTAGTCACAGCAAGACTAGACTATACACTAAATGGCTCTGGTTTGATTATCGTGAGCTGGTCTGTGCCACATAAACTGGGGGGGAAGGGAAGGACCTAAGGGAAGATTAGTTCTGATTTCTTTTTCTATTTTACTGGAAGGAAAAAATCCAATACAGCAAAACATTTCAATTCACAGTGTATGGTTTCTAGGTGAAAAAGGTGTCAGATTGTGTGTCAGAGCACGCATAGAGTAGCCTTCATGAATTATGAAGGGGCGATCAGGATCTTTCTTAGGGTATAGTGATTTCTGTGGCTGCAGAGAGCAGGAGGAGAGCCTCAGTAATGCAGGTAGGCTGCTCCAACACCTCAGCTGGCGAACTTGGTTATAGGTTTGTTCTTTTCTAGATACGCTTTCAGTCACATGCAACCACCACTACTGGAAGAAGGGGAGAGTGAAAACTTCGAAACTTAGACTTTAGACCTTGAATCATGGAACTATAGAGGTTGGAGGGGACCTCCAGAGTTTGAAAGTGTAGAATATTTCAATGGCTGGAGATAGCTAAATGCAAGCTGAACATACGGAACCTTTAATTTTTGTTTAGTCCAGGACTGAAGAAAGCATTCTACTTCAACAAGTTTTACAATGTCCAGGTAGACTTAGTGGAGCAATTGACAAACCCATCATGGGTGTGTGTTGCTGTCGGACAAGTCACTACTGTGATGAGTTGTGACTTTCAATTAAGGCAGAAATTTCTCTGCACATTTTCATCTCTCCATAGAGCAAACCAGTTTCTTGTGCCTGCTGGTTTGCTTTCTCACAAGTATTTAATTGTACAGCCTAAAATCTTTCATGAGTGCATGTTTATGTAATAAACTATTTTAGCATTAGAAAAAGCTATAATCCATAAGTACTTCCAGGAGAGGTATTAGTCTAGCAAGTAATTATGTTGATGAGTCTGAGATTCTTCACCAAAAGAAAAAAAAAAAAGTTTGGGCAGGGTTTAACTTCTCTCATGTTAAAAGTTGTTAGCATTGATTATGTCAGAAATTAAATACTGTAAATGGAAAACTCAGAGTTGAATATTGAATTGTGTATTGGACATGCCTCTGGAGTGAGACCACAGTCTTTTGCAGATTGGCACAGTGTAGGTATGATCAAGATTGCTTTTATGAAATGCCTTCTCTCTTTTTTTTTTCCTCAGGATGGAGCATGTATCTGATGCAGCAGAGTATTGTATGTACTCAGAAGAGAAGAAGCTGTGTCATGTCAACGTTTTATTTAAGCCTTGTCTTTGATCACTGGCACTGAGTAAGCATTTCGTTCCTGTGTCCTCCTGCACTTCAGAGGCAGGAGAGAGGATGAAGCAACTTCCTCAGTTTGTGCTAGTATATGAACTTTCTCATCTAATGAGAGCAGGAGAACAACCCCCAGAGTACATGGAAACTGATATTCTTGTTTTATCTGGGCTTTCCAGAGCAAACCTGAAGAGATGAACATGCCCCAGCTTTGCAAAAAGAGGAGGAGTGGTAGCTACATGAAGTTTATTACGCCCCATCAAGTCTGCCAAGTTTAATCTGCTATTACAGAGAGAAAGCTGGCTGTGAAATGGTTAGGATTGACTGACAACATTTAACTAACCACTGAGAATGATTTTGTCTTTGTAGTACAATTCATGTCTTTCCATCGTGTCCATGTGTGTAGCGTTTTCAGATTAATTTAATTATGAGTGATGAATACTAGCTTTATGGATGTGCTTTTCTCTGTAATACTGTAACTGATTACTTCACATCTGGACTTGTCACCAGTGTTCACAACTCTCTCAGGTTTGCGCTTAGCTGCAGTTAGTTAAGCTACTGGGCCTTGTGGAGAAAGATGAATTTTTGTTAGTTTCCATTCTGGATTTTCGTCGTTGTTTCAATCCTGATCAAAAGTTTTGGTTTTTGTTCTGCAACTACCCAATATTATTATTTTCTAGTTGGCTAAATGGGAGACAGTGCCCTTGTTTTCATTTCTGATTTCTGAGAAACAGATCCAGCTTCTAGTCTCAATGGGAGAAAAAGTAGAAGGCTCCATTGCAAAGTACAAAGACCATCAGGTGATAACATAAATGCATAGTCACAAATAAATAAATAATTATTACCATATTACTGCACTGTCTTGTCTTGTTATTTCATTTAGGCTCAAATTAAAGTGATGAGTCCTTCTCTCTCCAGTCTCTACATATTTGCATTTGATTTCATTCTTCGTGCTGATTTTGCAGTGAAGCTGAGGTGACCTTTATACATACTGTTTTCCAGGTGTTGCCTGCTAACTATCACCTATGCAATAATCACTATTTGCATTTCTAATGAAATAAGGCACTAGGGCTACCTTTTCTTCAGAGCTTTGCTTTGAAAATTATGTTCATCTAAAAATAAAGATATTTGTTGGAAGCTCCTGAAATTTATAGAATCAGGTTCAAAAAAAGCATCCCTTGAACTGAATAGTAAAAAGAGAAGGCTTCTGGATTGTGGACTTGGAGTCCAAGAAAGCAGTCTGAGATTTCTTATCTGTTTATACCACCATTGATATTGACTAATTTATACCATTTTCACGGCTGTTCTTCTCCAGTTATAGTAGTGTATATCAGAAAGATTTTTTTTTTTCCCCCCCAATACATCTTGCAAATGGGAAGGACTTTTACCTGTTGGGCAGGCTTACTTCTCTGCTGTGCCAAGTAAGACACAATCATTGTCATAATTCATCAAGGTAAGAGATGCAGTGAAAGAGTTTCCTTCCAAAAATGCTTGCAAAAAAAAAAAAAAAAACCAAACCAAAAAACCAAACAAACTAGAAGAAATTTAACTTGAGGGCAACTGGGATAAGTTGACATACACTGGCATATGGGAACAAGTTGTCATTGTGGTATTGGTTCATATGACCATCTTTGTGTGTCTCATCTAATATGCAATGTGCTGGTAACATTTATACTCTTAACTGAGGGAGGAGATGTAGGAGTTGGATTAATAACCAAGCACTTGGGCCTCCTTCCTTTTAATCTTAACCTCTTCAGGGAGAAGTTTGAGTTAAGTGCATTTGTTACAGTGGTGGCATTGTCATTGTTGAAGGACTCCTAGCCACCTGCTTTTTCCAGGAACAGAACTGCTCATTTCAGCTGTTGAAAGATGATGCAGGTCAAAGGAATAACCACAGAGATTGCCAGCCCAATTATATGCTCTGTGGGCATCTGCACTGAGCTCGCAAGGCCTCAGTCCAAAGGTCAAAGTGCCAAACTACTCTTTGTGTCCCACTATCACAGATTTGATTTGGCATATGTTTAGTCCCTTTTAAGTGTATAGTTGCTGTAAGTCCTTGCCAGCTAGTTACAAGATGCATCATAAGGGTTTGAGTCTAATTGGTCTGTGTGTGTTTGAATTAAAAGGCAAGGAGTGATGTTTTTTTCTCACAGCTACCAAATGGAGTATGCAATACCCAATGATAGTACACCAGCCCTAAAAAAAAGCAACAAACCAAACCAACAACCCAAACCCAACCAAACACCAAAACACCCATTTGATTCAAGTCTTGTCCATTCATCAATCCTTGTCCATCCTTCTGTTTCCTTCCTGAATCGGCAAGCTCCCCTCCCTGCCCACCTGGCACCAGATGTGCTGTCAGGCACTACTGTGTGTCCCAGGTCCTCCGAGTGGCAGAATGCAAAATCTCAGGTGACATTCACCTGGAAGCGCTTAGCCCTCAACAGCTGCAGCCCCTTGATTACCTTGCCCGCCTCGGCGGCTCCGTGCCGCTACCATATCAATTGCTTGTCAATTCAGCTTAGCTATGACTTTGACTGACTGGAATGAGGGAAGTGGGAGTGGAGTGTAGGCGAATGGTTAAAATTAATTGCTACATAAGAAAAAATTGAAAGATAATTATTCCTGCTTTCCTGTCAGTGCTCGAGGGTAGATGACCTCATTAACTTGCAGCTTGTACACAATTCAATTACTAGGAGATGGAAAATACATTTTTAATTACCTTGGTGGCTTGTGCTCCATTCATCTCCATTTGCATGGCTTTTTTACTGTTCTGAAGAAGTAGCATGGTCCTGCTAAGGCTACCGTGAGAGCTTGCTGCTTGCTACAATTATTCTTCTTTGAGGTAGGATATAAAATGCCTAAGATTAACTCTTCGGTAGAAAGTGAACTGGGAGGTCCTGTGGTGGTGCTGGTGGTTTTAGCTAGCTCGGCACGCCAGAATTTCAAAACTTGCCAAATAGTTACTTAGGCTAACTTTGCTCCCTTGTGCACTTTGTTGCTACATATTTTAAGTGAGCATTGCATTAGTGCATAATAAGCAGATCACCTAGTTAGACAAATATCATATCAATGCATGTCATGGGAAAGGATTCTTTTGTAATTTCTAAAAGCCTATTATGGCATTTACAGATCTAATGATGACTTAATTGTTTTAAATACAGAGCTAGGCAATGATTTTAATGCCTGGGTTTTTAAAACTGTCAGTGGCATGTTGAACAGCACAATACATGTGGAAAGAATATTTGTTCCTCGCTAATCATTTAATTTAGTACTATTGCATTATTGAAGGGCTTGGAGTTAAGAACTGAGGAACCTCATGGATTCATGAGCAGGGTTTGTTTTTTGTTTTTAGGAAAGATTCATCAAGGATTATACAGTCCTGCAACTTAACACTTTGTTGTTGTTGGAGATGCATCCAGCAATTATCACAAAAAGATTCAAGAACTGATCTTGAGTGTTCCAACTCCTGCCAGTCAAAGCATACCATGGACTGGTAAACCCTGCTCTGACAGTGCGTGCTGTGTTGATGGGGAAAGAGAGGCCACAGACACTTGTTGGTGGCTAGGCCATAAGGAAGTGCTGAGACAAGTTGTGATACATGGAGATATTTAGGAGTGGGGACAGAATCTGTTTTGTATCTGGTCAGTACTTTCTGGGAAAAAAAAAAAAAGGAGTATAGCACAGGAGTTCTTGAACTATTTATGTTAACTTCATTGTGGATGTGTTAGTCTTATTTAATTATTTTCTAAACAACATTAAGGCAAGATAAGGTGCTTTAAAGGCTCTCTGTCTGTCAGGGAGCCTTTAATGACATTCAAAGAACTTGCACTGAGAATTAAATTATTAGTCCATGGTATGCTCTCAGCTGTAGCCTGCAAGCAAGCATCATTGCGGGAGGTCTCTGAGAAAGTGATGGTGGCAATTTAGAGAGGTGTCCTCCTCTTGCTGGTTAGGGCCTCAGTGTGATCCAACAGACAGTGAAATGCAAGATACAAGCCCCTTCTTGTTCACATGGCATCTTGTTCATATGGCTTCTTGTTCAGCACCACTTAGGATGCCTAATCTGAAAAAAAAAAATGCAGCTTTAAAAAAGGACTAGTAGGTACCTTCTCAGCCTAGAAAGCTTATTGTGTCATTTTTCTTCAAGGATGCCTGCTAAAGGAACATACACTGGAGAGCTCCCTCAATGAGCAGTCTTTCAGGAGCAAACCAGTGAGTGTGAGTTGCTCTGTTAAAATGAAAAAAATTATAAATATTTTAATTTATTTATTTTGTAGTTGATTTATTTATTGCACTGTTAAAATGAAAAAAAAAATGTTGTAGTTGATTGATTTATTTTGTAGTGGATGTTTCCTGTATATAATAGTACAGGAATATACTTAAATAACCAGCTTTAGTAAGATAGTATTTTTGGTTTTCTACTGGTTTAGTATTGACAGATACGAAATGCAGCATAAATGTATCAACTACTCACAAACTTGAGGAGAAACTATGTTTGGATTTTGCTCATACCTTATGAAATACAACTTCAATGTATCATGGATGAGTTTTGGTGTGAGGGTTTTGTTTGTAACACTCAATGATTTGGAGTTAGGCTTGGTGGACCTAATGCTTGCAAAATCTCCAGTGCAGCCAAAATTCATGGTGTATTCATGAGACATAATACCTGTTGCCAGGTGTGCTGCATTTATTTTTACAGGTAGCAATATTTCCATTGTTCTTCCAGAGATAAATAATAGCCTTGTCCTGAACTTTCTTGGTTTGTTAACAATCAAGCCAAAAAAATTGAAACAGAGTATAGGAATGCTTCAAGAATATGGATTGTGCATGGAAATGAATGTGACTTGAATATAACAGTTGGAGGAAATCAACACAAGCTTAACTTGCTTGGAATGTACCCTGATCCCTTCTTTTCTGCCTCCATCTATTATTTTTATGATTACACCAATATCTGTTGGTCAAAAAAATTTAGGTCATCTGAAATATTTATAGGGCTTCTGCGGCTGTCTGGCCTGTCAAGTCTTTGAAATGTATGTGACCACAGCAGACTTTTTTTTTTTATAGGGTTCTAACAGTCCTCCCATTAAGGGAAAATGAATATAAATGGGTAAGATAATAATTGGAAACTGACTTAAATGTGACATTTGGGCCAACATCAGTGATTCTGTAGTGTTAATCTGTTTTGAGATGACATATAGGCAAAACCTTTCAGCATTTGAGGAGAGAGGCTGATTCATCTTGAATTTCTTTGTGGATTTTTCTTTCTTTTTTTCTTTTTTCTGGTGTTAAACATCCATTGTGCTCACCATTCAGTAGCAGGGCTTTTTGCAACCCTATTTCTGTCCTCTACCACCTGCAAATGACATTTGTACTATCCACAAAAAATAGATTCTATTGTGACCTCTAGATCTGGATTCTTCTTTATACTGTTTGAGAGACGCTTTGTCTTGATATTACTAAGTTCTGGTTAAAGTGAGTTTGTGATGGATAAGTGGATTTAAGACTTCTGTTGTCATCTTAGTTCACCAGTACTTTTTTCTATGAAGTTGTGTGCCTTTGAGTAGAATCTTGTTCTATGACACATGCTGTAGTGCTGGGCTGAGAACAGTGCTGATGGAAGTGAGATTTCATTCTGTTTACAGAATGAATCATAAAATGGCTTGGGTAGAAAGGGACCTCATTGTATTTGGGTAATTAAAGATCTAGATATGAATTCCCAGATAAATGCAGAATGTATTAGGAGTCCTAGTGTGGTACTGGAAATCTGTTTCCAGTCCTGATGCATAACGTTGATGAAAGTCTGTATCTACCTAAAGGTGCTCACATTTTGTTACAGAAAAATTGTGTAAAATGAAATTTTGAGTGAGACAGTACCCCAGGACTGCTGCATAACGTTGGGTGGAAGGGATTTTACATTCAATAATCTGTTTCTCTGATCACATGGTAGCAGTAACTTGGAAACAAAACTTGCTGTCTTGCAAAAATCCGTTGTTGTAGCTTTTTGGCCCATTTCCAAAAGATTTGCACATGCTGATTGTTAGAGGCTTTTTTTAAAACCCTCTTCTTCCCTTCTACTTGAAGAACTATTGAAGGTCTTTTCCTTTCCTTTTTTTCTTTCCTCTCCCAGCTGTGATGAAGAATATGACATTTGCTCCCAAAGTACTATAGGATTCAGTTATGATACCAAATGCACAATGTTATGTTCTGTTATAGTAAGGAGAGTGTAATCTCACAAAACACCTGGTTAAGGTTCTCAAAATCTTCAGTAAGTCAGCACTGGTATAAATTATAACAAGTCTTGTTCAAACAGCAAAGCCCAGCTAGCTCTTCAACTGCAGAAAAATGATTAGTTAGATGGATTTAAAAGAACACATATAAAGTAAAGAAATGGGCTCATTATGAAATGTTTCACACATAATCTAACTGATTAACATAATAAATTGCAGGGAATCTTATTGGAATATCATATAATTAAACAAATTCCACGCAGGCCACAAGTTAATGTTTTCCTTTTGGAAAATTGTATGCCTTGGCAAATAAAATATTCAGAGGATTAACTGTAAAGAAAAAAATGACTTTGCGTAATTATTCTCTCTTGTAATTTGAATTAGACATAATTACATTTCCTAAATATGAAAGGAAAATAAGTGTGATCTTTAGAGAACACACAACACCACTGAGACAAGTCTGTCTTTGTTTCCTGACCCATTAAGTGACAATTATGATACTTGTGTTAAACATCCTAGAAGTGGTATGAACTTGCCATAACTCTTCACTTATTCTGCTTGAAAAGATCATAATAGGAAACGCTTTTGCTCTTCTGTTTATAAATGGAGTTCAGACTACCACTTGTGTTATACAAGAAGTTCATAGAAAAATGTCATTGCACCAAGTACTATTTTCATCACATCCACAGAATAAAGAAGAGCCCTATTTGCAGCTCCAAAGCCATGTAGCCTTCTGGAACATACCACTGTAAATCTGTAAAAGGAATGTGTGTGTATGTCCTGTCACACACCATCAGCTTGTGCAGCTTCAGTGGAAAGCACACATAGTTTGCAGATCTCAAGTGTGTCACCAACCTACACAGACTGTTAGGGGTTGGGAGGGATATCAAAAGATCATCCAGTTGAACCGCTCTGCCAAAGCAGGATCGCTTAGAGCAGGTCACGCAGGAACGCATCCAGGTGGGTTTTGAGTGCCTCCAAAGAAGGAGACTCCACAACATCCTTGGTCAACCTGTTCCAGGGTTCTGTCACCCTCATGGTGAAAATGTTTTTCCCTATGTTCCTACAGAACCTCCTGTGCTCCAGCTTGTACCTTGTTGTGCCTTGTCCTATTGCTGGACACCCCTGAGCAGAACCTCCAGTCTCCTGACACTTGCCCTTCACATCTTTGCAAATTTGAATGGGGTCACCCCTCAGTCCCCTCCAAGCTAAAGGCTGTGCTCCCTGTTCTCAACACCCATTTGCAGTCAATTAAAAACTTTTCATTAGTAGATCCTTAGAAGGTACTTTGACCAAAAGGCTTTTCAATAACACCTGAGTGATAACCACATGTGCTTAATTCCTGTATAATCACAATTCCTACAGGTTGGACAGGAGCGTGCTGTACTTGTTTTCTTTCACACTGCACTGGAGAGGAGCTGATGTGCTTGTAACTGCTTGGTGCTGATGTAAAGAAGACTGAGCCCAAGCTAGACTTTAGGCTGTTTCTTTCTGCTGCTTTGCTTTGCTCAATCAACGGAACACATCCAGATCTCTATCTATAGACTCAGATGGACCCAGTGAAATGTACTGTGATGCACAATTTCCAGGCCTATCCATAACACCTGTCTTGTAAACATGATCATCCTTTGGCCTTAGCCATTCATTTTAAATATATGTTTGCATTCAGACAAAATTTCTTTCTTTAGCTACAACATCTGCTGCTCTTGGAAATCTTTTTAACCTTGTCTGGTCCAAATTTTTACTCTAAATTCCCTGAAAAGAACTACCTCCTTTCTTAGCTGTCTGTTTATGGGATATTTTACTGAATTCAAATAGGTTGTGTGCAGACTCTCAGCATCTGTGAAGTGGCAAGATCCCCTTTGTGCCACTTACAGAAGTATTTTTGCTTCTTTGTAGTCTCTTAATCCTCTTTTTCTATGTACATATTGCTGGTTAAATCTATTAAGTAGTGACAAGTCTGAAAGTTACTCACCTTCCTTGCTTCTTAAAACTTCAACTGTTCTGCAGAATCCTCATTTTTTTTGGTACTGTCACAATCCTGTTTTTATATCTTGCATTCCCACACTTCAAACTTATTTCTAACACCATCATTTTAAGGATATTTTTACTTCCTTGGAGTTATTTTTAAGTTTACTAGCTTTTAACGTTATAAGCTATTTCTAACTTCCATCTTTGCAATGAATCAATCACTTCCCATTCTTAAAATACTCCTGTGGATTACTGTTACAGATCTGGGCTTACCAGGAGGTCACTTTTAATAGTAATCACTGCTAAACTGTGCTTATTCTTTTGTAGTCCTCCCAGAGTTTGATTAGAAGCTGAGTCCAAGACAACTACCAACTTTCCACTTCTATGTGCCTCATCACAGTTTTAGTGAAAATGAGCTGATGATAAACCAAATGTTAACTTCCTATTCTGTGCTCTCATGAGACATTCAGCCAGTTTTTCCCCATCCCTTTCTGCTCTACTGCCCTCTGTATTTTGCTTCAATGCTGTTCTCTGATTGAGACTGCAGATGTCTTTCAAATTCTTGGGTCTTTGAAATTTTCTGTACATAAAACTACTCAGATATAGAACAGAAATCACATTGGTGTAGGAAAGGGGTTATGCTGTTGTTCTCATTAGCTCTTGTTTCACAAAGTGTTCATTTAAATATAGATTCATAACTGTTGTAGGCATCCTAATAATTTCCTTGTTAGGTGTTTAAAGTAGATATGCACAAAAGTACCTCTTCACTTGGAATTGTGTGCTCACATGATAAACCGTGGAAGCAAAACTGTAAGTGGTGTTCAGGTAAATTGAATATCCTGCCCTAACTAAGTGCATGTTGATTTTTCCATTAGACTTTGTTTTGCTTTCCTTTGCCAAATGCTTCTGCAATGGCAAGCAATCAGATATCTATGTTCTTGTTCTGGCACTTGGGATTCTAATTCTAAGACACTTTCTTTGAGATTCCTGGATCATCATAATCCTACATTTAAGTAATCTTTGTGGATTATGGAAGAGGGCAGCATTTTATTATGGTCACGGGCAGGTTCCCAATTTGCAGAGAATGGTGCTCTTGGCTTTTCCTGAACTTGATGTTCACCACAAGCTGGAGTCCAAGTGTTGCCCTCTGTGCCGTGGTTAGGTGCTGCTGTTCCACATTATCCTGGTGCTGTATAAGGTATGACCCCCAACTTACAGACATCAGGAAACACTCTGCTGGAATGCTTGATTCAAATCATAGAATAATGTCAGTGGGAAGTCATTTAGACCTTGCCAAAGTCTCTTGCCAAAGGCTGAGCTATCAAAAAATTTTTATCAGCTTGCATGGGGGTTTAAGTGAGGTTGGGTTTTGGGAAAAAAAACCAGCATGGATGGAGACTGTATAATCTTTCTGGATTCATATTTCATCCTAAGTATCTCATGAAAGATCAACTGTTTCTTCTCCAGACTATCCCCAGTGAACGTGGATGACTGTGGATGTTGTTGGTACCCACAGGCACTGTAGCTGTAAGCTTCTTTTGCACTGCAGATTTGGGCAATGTGGAACCTGAGATCTGATAACTGATCTGACACAGTAGAATCATAGGTTGGAAGGGACCTCAGAGACATCTAGTTCCAACCTGCTACCATAGGCAGGGGCACTTCCCACTAGTACAGGTCACTCAAGGCCTCATCCAATCTGGCCTTGAACACCTCCAGGGAGGTGGATGTGTTAACCAGCCTCATGTAAGGTCACCTGCTTTCATGATGAGCATATAGCCTACCTCTCTGACTTACTGTTGCAAAGCAATGCATTAAACTTAGAAAGCTGGAGAACCATTTGCCAGTTACAAGACCTTTGTTAGTTTGACAGTTTGTGTTTTCATAGATGTTATGCAGATAAGAGGAAGAAGTGGTATTTTTTCACCCTAACAGGTTGATCTGAATCCCATATAATTTTTGTTTATTTATTTATTTAAACCTGCTGAACATGAGAAACCTACTGATAGTTTAGTGATGCAACAGATCAGCTACTTTCTGCTTACCTGATAGTGATGGTTTGGGAGTTACCTGCCCCCCCCAACAATGAAATCACCCAGACTAGACTGAACCAGCTGGAAGTTAAGGAACGAAGCTATATTTACAGCTTAGCACAGTTTACAAGCATATATATATATATATACATATACACACACACAACATACAATTACATACAAGTTAAAAATAATACAGAAACACAAAAATCCCTCCAAAACAATCAGATTGCCAGAAGGCTCCCAACCCAAAACTTTCCTGCCTCCCCCCCACACCTTTCTCTCCCTTTCCCTCCCTTCAGCAATCACTAGCTCAATCCCTGTATGTCTTACGTGATAAATCTGGAAAGATCTGAGGTGAGATGTCAAAAAGATGACAAGGAGTTTAGAGGAAAGGGTTAGGTCTGATTAGAGTTAAGGCAGGAAACCACCCACAGACTGCTGGAGTGAAAGGAGCAGAACAACAACTATTGAGAACTAACTCAGAAGTGTGTGCAAAGTGAGTGCCCTATCTATATTTTGACTAGTTGTGCTTCTCAGCAGTAGAATGAGTGATATAGGCTACTGTTGTCATTTTTCTTTCTTCTCACAGCTAAGGATTTAATTTCTCTCAGTAAAATATTCCAATTAGCCTCAAACCAGCACACTGATCTGCTGTTGATTTTCAGGCTTTTGTGTCCTTATATGACTCATCTTTGTGTAGCTGGTAACTTTCCTGGTGCCACTCTGCACTGGAAATGACAATTGGCTCTGTAGAACGTGTGGGACGTGGTGGGGAAAATGCCCATGTATGAGAGCCAGATCCAAAAACTACTGAGGTTGCTGACGATGTCTTACTGTATTTCAGTGATGCTTAAGCCAGGTTCTCTCGGCTTGCCAGTTGTGTCTTTTGCAAATATCATGTCTTTTATTCATCTCTGCTTTGTCTCTTTGGCACCCTTCCTAATCCTCTTATTTCTGAAAAGTAATTGGCATGTGCAATGTTTTGAGTCATAAGAAGTGTTGAACTGTTTGTTCTCTTACTAAAACAAATGACACAATGGAAAAATAACTTTGAGACATGAAAGGGAAAGAGGGGAGGAGGAGAGGAAGGCGTCAGTGGGCAGGGGCAAAGGGAATACTGTTGGAGAGGCTGCTTGGGCTGCAGGGGAGGCTGCATGGTGAGACACTTGAGGGTCTGGTGCTTGCCTGTGCTCTTCCTCCAGCCGTCCCCTTCTGCAATGGGAACCTGTTCTGCTCCTGTTTTCCTCTGTTGCTGGCCTTTTGGCTCAGGATGTTTTCCATCTTCTCTATATTTCAAAGCTTTGTGGTAAATAATCAATTCAAACCAGCACCGAGTCTCTCTTTCTGTAATTCTGAAAACCCATTAAATTATATTGTTGGGAGAAAACAATAGTTGTGCTAATCATGCTCTGTGCATGTGCATCTTAATTTCCCCAGAGACCTGAATATGAATTTTTACTAACATGTTAATTTTGTGTGTTAATCAGTAGCTGTAGGACGAATGAATGGATTGACTATGTAAAACTGTTTGATATTGAAACAACTCCTTTTGACCCTCTCAAATTGGCTTCATTCCCCTAAAGACGGTTAAAGTTAATTAAGCACTCAATAGGTTTATGGTGTTTAAATTAAAATATATCACTCCTCATTGTGTAGTCATCAAGCGAGGCTGGCGCCCCCCTCCCCGGCCCACCCGCCCGGCTGGTGGTGGCGTAGCTCATCAGGCCCCTCCGCGCTCCGTGCCGCCAGGGGGCGCCATAACGCCGCGCTCGCCGAGGCCCCGCGGGACGGGCCCGGGTGGCGGAGGGACGTCGAGGGCGGCCGCCTCCCACTGCCGCGCGGCTGGCCCTCCCCACCGCTCCCTCCCGAGGCTGAGCAGCCCCCCACCTTCCCACGGCCCCCTCNAACTGAAATTATGCATGAACAAAAAAATAAAATAACACTTAACTCTTCCTTTTAAAGAGAAGCATTGAAAGCTGTAACAATTGATGTGCTGGCTTTCCCCCTCTGGGCCCTTTTAAAGGGCTGGTGGTGGCTGGGGGTAGCGATTGCTGCTTTTCAGAAGCCATGACAGTCACGTTAAGATCTCCGAAAAGAATTGTATAATAGGTAGAGTGCAAAAAAATGAGATAATGGTAATTCTCAAAGGAATACATGCTTTAAATTAAAAAGCCACAATACTGCTGATGTGAGCATTATATTAATGCTCCTATGACAGAATCCTCAAAGCTCTTTCTTCTTAAGCTGTTTACTTCACCCTTGAAAGCCAAGGCTATGCAGCACCCTGGCAAGTCCACTACAATGCACGTAGATTCCCTGTTTACTCAGAAAACAACGAAAACAAAAGTCCAGAGGGTCTTTCACAGGTTTAATTAGTAGTTAGGTGCTTGCAGCTGAACAGAGCTACTCTTTCTCCTTAGAAAATAAAAGCAAGAAAAACAAGACAATAACAAACAAACCCCCAACCATAAACCCTCCAAGGAGCAAATCCCACATCTCAAGTGCAGTAACAGGCATTTGCATGTATTTAATTGTTTTGAGGGTAGTACGTGGATTATAACTTGAAGTTACAGTTGCAGATACTTAACATCATTGGGAAAACTGGAGGTTTATAGTATACTTTTAACAGATAATCTGCTCTTTTGATGTGAGAAAAGGAAATCGTGGACACTTAGGAAGACTTTATTTGGTTGTTCCTGTGGTGCCTGAAGCCCTGGGCAGCTGCATCAGTGGGCTGTGTACATGGCCAGAGTTGAGTGACACTGTTCTTGTGCAGCGCAGAGGTCCTGCAGCCCTCTTTCATGTGGGGGTAAGGTGAGGCCACCAAATTCCCGCTGAATTTGGCACTGGCGGGGGTCTCACCTTTTGTAGTGCTTTCTTAAAGTGCAGGCTGCAAACTTGCTTCATGCCTGGGTTAACTGTTCGTGCTTTGTGTTTAAACAGAGAATCATGCACTGCTCAAACTGCCCTGCCATTTTCACAGGGAGACTGGCCAAAAGCCACACCGTTTGTCAGATGCCCCTTGCAAGCATAAAGGACAGAAATTATTGTCTTTATACTGGGCTGCCTTACCTAGAAAATATTTCTGCAGTCTTCAAAAACTAGAAATCCTGTTATGAATGTAGAGGAGTGATGAAAAGAGACTAGAGAAAGTATCAGATTAAATTCCCAAAGTAGCATGGCATCATAAAAGAAATTGGTTGCCCTGAAGGGGGAAAGTCTTGTTCTTCATGTGGGTCAAGTATGATACTTGCTTTCAAATACATCTTGTCTATATAAGAACGCATGTATACTTTATAAATGTTAAAAATGGGCATGAAATCCTATAATATGCCTTTGTAATAATTCAGAATAATTTATCAGTCTATCCGAGCCTCGTGTTCTTCTGTTTACCTTTCTAAAACAGAGTTAATATGATACCTACTCTACACGTGGGTGTATGTGAGTGAAACTTCCTCATCTTGGATGGTTCCATGTATGGAATTTTATAAGATGAGCAGAGTGAGTTACTTTTGTCTGGTCTCCAGATTAAATAGTTATTTCCCCTATTACTCTCTTATCCTGCGCAGAACTGTGGAGGAGAGCATCACATTTGAGAGAACATCAAAGTCTGCTTTTGCAAAGCTACCCTGACAAACACTGTCTCTGTGGCAGCATATTTCTACCTTTCTGCACTAAACTGTTTCCTAGTGTTTTTTAAATGTATTCCGTGTTTCCCCATCTGTGCGAGACAGGTCTGTTGGATCTACTGCTGTGCAGATGAGCCAAGGGCAGGGCTATTTCAGTTGCAGCCTCCACAGTGAAAGCTGAGAGGTGACTTCTTGACTTCTGTACCCTTTCATAGAGCAGTCCTCTCCAGTAAAGGCAGCTAACATTTTATGTTGGCTGGTGACCGTGCTGTGAAATGCTACTTCCTGTTGCAACTCGTAGCTCACATTTATAGCTGTCACCACAAAAGGCAAATGACGCTTTTACATGGTAAGCTTTCACAGGAGAGCTCAGACAACCGATAAACGTGCTGTACAATTTTGGATAAGATTAGAGTCACTATGCAGGAAAGCTCTAAAGCAGTGGACCAGTGAAGTGGTTTTATTTCTTAAATGTCTTCAGATGTGATTGTGTCTGCAGTGGGGATTTTATCCAACTGGGTAGTTGTGCAAATGATACAATAAGTAAGTAAGGGTAAATATTAATACAAAATGGAACATTTTTTGTTTCCACCTTATTATAGTGCTGCTTGAAATCAGGACTACAACACTAGCATAGGTGAGTGTACACAAATGCTTTACTTGTGTACTCAAGGAGCTGGTGTTCTGCAGCTCTGTCAACCATAGCCTAGACATGAGGCCAAAATTTTGCAGCTTTTTTTTTCCTTATTACTCTTCTTTTACCCCCTTTTTTCTTTATTTGTTGTTTCCCCTCTCTTTCCTTTGTGCATCTCTTTGACAGCCCTAGCCCAATTAAAAATTCTGTGAGCCTATATTCAGTATTATGTTTTGCATACACTAAGGGTTCACCCAGATAGGAAATCTACTTCTCAGCAACACAATCTGCTTACCAAATTAAATAAATGAAATCAGGGGGATTTCGGTAATCTCTTGAGAGCAGCTTTGTAATGTAAATGAGTCTGATTGCCACTGATAGTCGTTTGTTAGAAGAGCTTGGTGATGGCACCTAAATAACATTTGGAAGGCTCACTGATTGCAAAACTGCACCTTCTCCATTTTCCCCATGCTGAAAGACAGCTACTGGTGGAGTATCTGCCTGTGCACAGAGAGATGAATGGCTCGCACGGGTGCTTTTGACTGGCAAAAGTCAACGTGGCTCAGCATGTTGTTTCTTTGCTGCAGTTAGTCAAGGTGCAAGAACCTAACACTGAACAGATTATTAGAGAGGAACAAT
The DNA here is from genome assembly GCA_013396675.1 of Eubucco bourcierii. Classification (NCBI taxonomy): domain Eukaryota; kingdom Metazoa; phylum Chordata; class Aves; order Piciformes; family Ramphastidae; genus Eubucco; species Eubucco bourcierii. The sequence goes on from VWZE01010641.1 coordinate 429,572, forward strand.
TGATTTAATAATAGCTTAATGAACATTCTATCCAGTGGGGATCAGAGAAAGGGGGCTTAATAAATATTTTTAAATGGTTATATTGAATCATAGTATTTTAAAGGAAATGAAGTATTAAGTATAAATATTTTATGATTTTTTTTTCTTCCGTAAATATTTGTGTCTAATTTGATAGAAGGGCAGTCCAACAAAGAATTGGAGTTTGGTTTTGAGGCTGGCATGCAGGCTTATCCAAGGCATAATGCAGAAACCTAATCTTCAGAGCTTGCTCTAGAGTAGCTGACTTGGTTTTGCTCAGCAAACCTGCCTCTTTCTAGCCTAAGTCCTTGCTAAGAAGGCATGTATGTATGTGTGTTTTATTAAACGTGTGTGATATATTAGCATGGCCTTATCTGTTTCAGAATCAAACATGTAAAAATTGCAATAGCTGTGTCTGTCCTTTTAATCATGAATTAGTTAATAAGGAGGAAAAAAAGTTACCTAGTGCATCATGTAATGTATTTTGGGAGAGATGTCAAGTGTGTTCTCACTTCAATTAGGTATTTTTTGTGCAAAGGTGTTCTAAACAAAAGTAATTAGCACTAAAGAAAATACAAAAGTAGCTCTGTAGGTCCCTCCTAAGAATTTTAAAAGAGCTTCCCATCAGAGCTGTGCTTTTATTGGGAGTTTAGCATGTGGCCTTGAAATGTGTCATCATTCTTGAATACAGGTCTCTAATGCAATTTCGCTCAGGAAATGTCTGCAAATTTGCTTCAATGCAGGAAATACTTTCCAGATTTGGACTCTTCTTGGGCCTCACTCTGTATTTTCACACACTTGTCAAGGAACAATAGCATACTTGATGGATACTGGGTGTTAACACGTGCTGAGGGAACCTTTCCTCTAGCCAGAACACTTTGAATCCAGTGGTCATCATTTTGTTGCTTCTGAATTGATGTTAATTTTCTGTGATGCTGATGGGGCTAGAACTGGACTTAACAACATCCAGTTCATATGTATTTCCATGCAGTAAGGAGACAATCTTTCTTATTGCAGGAGGTTGTGCTGCCATATCATTCCAGATGGGTATGACCAATCTTAGCAATTCAACACTTGTTAACTTTTCCAGCCTATTTGGCTATTCATTTTAAATACTGAGAATGCACAGAAGAATATTGGCAGTGCCCAAGGGAAAGAGGGGCACGTAATTCAATAGCAGATGATAATTTTTTGTTTGTTTTAGTTGTTTTCTTGCTTTATATAACCTGTCTGTAAGACCTTTTTAGCCCATTGGGGTTTGAATGTTTTGCTGCTGGCTCATAGCTTCCTCGTGTCCTCTGGCTTACTCTGTTCTGATAAAACATGACTCGTGATTTAGAAGAAAATTATGTAAATGAAGATGTTAAGTTCTTACCAGGGCATTGTAAACTTCAGTTTTAAAGGTCAGCTTAAAGAAAACATAATCTTTTTGATGTTGTACTTTTGGGGTGATTTTAATTGGCAGAATGGGCAAAGGGGCACATTAATGATGATGATATTTAGCAGATAACAGCAGCATGAGCTATGTTGAGTAAAATTGAGCAATAAATTCTTTGAATACCACTAGTACTCTAAATTTAAATCTCAGAGTAAACCAATTTAGCATGGTGTGAAACTAATCAGTTTAGTACCTGTTATAGTTGTATTACTATATATACTGTTTGGCACACAAATGTTGTAGTCTAGAGTGAGTTATGGCCAGCAAGCAGGATGTGATGCTTCCAGTCCTGTGGCAAAATATGTTCCCTCAGAGTGATCACAATGAACATTTTTTTTTTTTTTTTTTTGCTATGAGTTTCATATTGTTGATGAAGATCAGGCAGGCTGCTACTTTTGATATCTATATAGAGGCAGAAAATGTGGCAGTGTGGTTGTCTCTTTCTGTTGCATCTCTGCTGGTGGTGTCCGGACACTAATCTATATTGATGTGCAGTTGCTTTTAATAATCATAGATGTCATAGCTTTACCTTTTGGGTGTTTTGTTTTGTTTTAGAGAATGAGAAATGTCTTTGCTAGGATGTTAAGGATTTTTCAGGTATCTAGGGTCTCACTTGGGATCTGTGTGGAATTGTGATTTTTGGATTGAATTGCTTTGAAAGATTGTTTCCAACACCACTCTTTGCTGCCTGCCATCTGCTCTAAGGGCTGTTTATTTTTTTCATCTATGAAATGCAGCCAATTTGGCCCCTGTTCCTCGGGGTGTTGGGAGGAAGAGCTTCTCCCCAGCTGTTGCCAAGGGGAATTCCCTGCAACTCTTAAATGTCCCAGAAAGAGGTGAAAGCAGAATGAAGCCTGACAATGGACATTGCCAGGCAGAATTGTGCTCAGTGAACTCTGTCCAGTTCAGGTCAGAATATCTGTCAGTTCCAGGCTCAGCCAGACAGCTGAAGTTGGTCCTGAGTGTGTGAGAGGCAGACTCCGAGCTCTGTGTGTAGTCCTTCCCTTCCTCAATTCTGGCAGAGCAAGGTGTGCAATATGGAGAAACCAGGAACCAAGTCTCAGGTTAGATTTGAATTCCTGGATCTAACTTATATGTGAATTCTTCCAGATCTATGCCAAAAATGACAGCAAGACCTTTTTCAATGAAGCGTTCTTCTGACTCACAAGTTTGGGTATGTTGCTGATGAAAATCTACAAAGTCCTGGAATCTCTGAACTTTATTTTCAGAAAGGCCACCATTCCTTGCTGTTATTTGACATTGTAATAAGCAGGGAGTGACTTGGAGGTGCTCTGCCCCAGGGCTGCATAGCCAGGGGGACAGGTGTGAGGTGCTGACACCATCTATCCCAGATACGTACCCCTTTGCATGGTGCTGTTGTGGAGGACCTCCATACTCCCATCACATGAATATGGGTATGATATGGATGTATAAAAAAATATTCTATCATAAAAATTAAATTCTTCTAAAAATTTAAGTGTTCTGAAAATGAGACAGAAAGAACAGCACTGACAGGAAACCAGAAAAATATTATTTGATACAGAGCAGAAGATACAACTGTTTCTAATCCTATAGCTTGGGGCATAAGAAAGTTAAAGTTACTTTGCATTGCACACACACCTAAAAAAAAAAAAAAATAATAAAAGAAAGAGACGAAGTTTAAATTAGCAAGATTAGAAAGATTCCTAACATTTAGGTTAGACATATGGTAAAAATAGCTTTTATTACCCTGTGTCTTGTGTCACAAGGTGAGAGCAATAGACATGCTTGTCATGTGCTGTTCATTTTGCAGTTTAGATTCTTGCTCTTTCTCTGCCTTTGTTTGTTGTTTTGTTTTAATTAAAAATTAAAGTGCTTTATTATGTGAGATGCTCTCAATGTTGACGCTCTGTTTCTTTCTGTGTATGTAAATGAACTGCTATAACAAGCCAGACTGGGCCCTTTGGATGCTACAGCAGTGCAAATGATTAATACAAATGCTGCTGGGAGATTATTACAGCAAAGGCAGCACCAGATTATGGAGAGAAGTGCAGTAATAACATCCAGGAATTCCTGAGCTTTCAGCTCAGACCTGCTACTAGCTCTCCTCAAGTAAATTGCTTCATATCTTGCTGCTCTTATCCTCATTACTTAGAGAAAATAATACTTTCTCAATACAGTGAGAGATGGCAATGCCTAATAGAGAACCTCTCTAAGCCTTTAAATGAAAGAAAGTATTATTATTGTTCTTAAACAGTTTTGGTTATTTTTTTAACTTTTGTGCATGTTGTGCACATCTACTTTTTAAGTCTTATCTGGAAAAAAAAAAATCCACATTACTTGAGAAATTACACTCCTTGTCCTTTACAGGAATTAGACAGATAATTGTTTTAGCATTAGACTGCTCTTAATAACTTGGAAGGCGTCTTATAAATGGGAGCTGCTGCACACAGTGTGTATATACAGAGTAGTGGAGGTAGAGCAATCCCATTAGGGTCACCAGACAACCAGTGAGATCTGGAGACTGTACATCCTGAATAATGCATTCAATACTGTGCCCATATGACAAACACTGAATCAAATACGTTCCGGTCAGCTGTAGAGCAGTGCAAATATTGTCTGCCAGTTTCCTTCCCCTCTGCCCTCAAAACGATTTTGTAATCCTACCAGACTGGATGTTGTGAATTTGAACAAATATGTTGTTCTTTTGCAAAGGACTCCCATGTCCAGTTTCTAATTAAATGGTTTTAATCATTCCATTTCAATCAGCCTACATAAACATCAAATATAAAAAAGGAATCTCTGTTCCTGGAGTCTTTTGCTGCCTCCACAGAATTGTTCTCAGCAACGTAAATGACCTTTTTTTATCTCCTGTTACTGCATCTCCAGATAATGAACAGTTTTATTATAGTTGAAGCGTTATCCCAGCATGTATTTGCAAGAAACATATGACAATGAAGGAGTAATTTTTCTCTATTTTTCTTAATATCTTTAGTCTGTCTATGCATCTGATAAATATTTATACTTAACCTTCTATAGAAATATATTATTTTTTCCCCCTGAATTACCTTTGCTTTATATGATTTTTAAATTTTTTTTTCCCCTATCAGTCATAAAACTAATTTTTAGGTCATTTCAGTATTTTGCATAAACACTTTTTTCTCTATATTTGTTAGGTATGTGTGCTATGGACAAAGGAAGCATTATTTAGTTAAGATACTTTAGATTTATTACAGACTGCTACAAAGTATTTTGTTTTCCTTTAATATATATCTTTGTTACTACTAAAATGATGATGCTGTTAGAAACATTACAAATGATCTTGTTTTCAAGCAGACTTTCTCACAAAAATAAGTATCATGAGATATTCTAAAGTATTGTGTTTCTGACAAGATTTGTCCCTTTTTGAATGTCCCCCTAGCATACAAGGTTCATTGTTATTAACTACAGACAATCTTTATTGTGTTTACACTTGGATTTATGATGTACCTCCAAAAAAAAGGGGGGAGGGGGAACACAACCCACAATTAAAATCTCTATTTGATTATAGTGCTTTCTGCAAAGGGAAGTTCTGAGGCAGCAAGTTTTAGCTGATCTGGGAGAGTAACTGCATCAAAATATTTTGTGTAAGAAATAGTACTCATGTCGTTTTCGGGGCATGAAGATGAGAATGAAAGATTTGAGTGCCTCAAATGTTGAATCCTTCAAATAGTGTGTGGGGGCATGTCCTGTTTATTCTGTTTCACAACAGATTTTAAAGATGGGACCAGTTCTCCTGTTGTTGATATTGCTTCCTTCTACTGCTGTCGTTAGATTTATACTAGGCAGACTGTGTACATGAAATGCACTCTTTCAATTTCAGATTTATCTGAAAATAGAAATTCTGTGTCAGAAGAGCATACTGAAACATAACAGGATGAGACACAGAAAGGAAATATCAAGCAACAAGAGAAAGACCAGCCCTATTCTGTCCAAATTTTTTTTCTCTATGTAGCATTTAGCACTAATTAAGAGGAAATAAAGATATTGCCCTCTAATATCTTGACAGTTAAAATCCAGCTGTTAGTGGCTGCTTCCTAATCCTTTTTTGCTTTATAGGGCTCTGTAATGATAGTATTTTAAGTTAATGGGTGTTTAGTGAATTTATTGTCAGAATTGTGAATCTCCCTGTCACAGGTCTTATTGCAGATTCCGTGTGAGGAACATTGTTTGAGCAGCCAGGAAGGACACATTTCTTGATTGTGCCTTGTTCCAGGTGAGGAAGGCATCACTGATGAGCTGGGAGGTATGGAAAATGCATGTGGGGTAAATCTGTTCTCTTTCTAATTTAAGAAACTTATGATGTGTGTGTCTTTATCAGAGATATTTTCAGGCAATTTAAACTGTAAGGAAGAGGTACATAGTTTATGGATATTTAGAATAGTTTTTCATATTTTTTATTTATATACTGGTGGTATTTGGATAGTTCTGAAGTATTTGTTATTATCTGTTCTTCTCAAGTGGATGTTAAACACAGTCTTGCACAGCTCTTGGTGTGTTAAAGGTAATTGGCAGTATTATTGATACTCGCAGGCATGCACTATTTCAAAGCGTTGCTTTATAACGAGTCATTTTTCACTTAATCAACCTTTTTCCTCTGCCAGTGTAAGCTAAGCTAACTCCAGTGAGCACTAAATGAGATTTTGAACCTATATTCTATTGCCAGAGATGTCAGAATTCATATGAAGGGATTAATATGAATGCTTTTATTCAGATACTTAGTGGAAAAGTATAGTGCAGTCAAAGCTACTTGTTTTCATGGTCTTCTTGGTATTGAGAAAAATCTGTTATGCTTCATAACTTGCTATTGTATTAAATAGGACCATTGAGAGTTTGATGCAGTTGGCAAGAGTAAGAATGAATGCAGAAACATTTCAGCAGACTTTGCTGCTGCTGTTTTCAAATATTTTCTGCTTTTAACAGCATCCTTGTCCTGTCAGGAGAAAAATAAGTTTTGTGTTTACTCTCAGTGTTCACCACCATGGTGAACTTCATCCTTCTGTGGTCTTTCTTCACATGAGTAGCAAGGGGCTCTGTAGCAGCTGTAGTGAGACACATGCAGCCAATAACAAGATCATAAAACTTGGATTTAAAGTTCCCAACAGCTGGAGCAGAGCTTATTGCATTTCCCAGTGTATTTCAAAGCCCTTTAACTACTGTAAAGAAACCCTTTTGTTGCTATTTTCAAACAGAATGTAACATTTGCTAAAGAGTTAATTATATAAGAAAACCTAGTAGTTATTAGACAGGAGAAAAGTTTGGTGCTATGGCAACTGTAAGTCAAGAAAAGAAATCATGGTAACAGAGAAACTGTAGAATAACTTAGTTTGTATATGGATAATACTGTCTTGTACATGTCATATCAGTGCTTAACAAATCAATAATTTCCATGTTTACCAAAGCATAGACTTTCAATTTGTTTCAGTGGTGCACTAAAATGATGGATATGTGGTAATAGTTGTCATTTAGTTTAGCTGAAAAGAGTGACTTTCAGCAGAATTGTAAGGTACCAGAAATTTGGAGATGTAGAACCAATGTTCATTATGTCACAGATTCTTTTTGAAAGAAGAAAGACCTCATTGAGTTGTGGGTTTTTTTATTTCTTTTGTGGGTTTTTTGTTTGTTAAGTACATAATTATAAGCTGATGTTTTCATGCAGTTGTATTTTGTCTATAAATTAATGTTACAAAAAATTATTGCTTAAGCCATAGGCACACCTAAGATGTCTGGATTCTTTTTAAGAATGTGTAATGAAGTAGGTAATTAATTAATGCAAGATTATTTTTCCCCCCAAATTAATATTGCTTATTAATTTTCAATATTCAGGAGTCTCAGCCCCCACTACCACTATTTTTAATAATAATTGGTTCTTTGCACAGTCATGGAAATGTTATATAGATAATAACATAGGATCTAGAATGCTTAAGAAATAACTAGCAAAAATATAAACATGAATTGAACTCAACTGAACTGGAAGAGAAGGTTCCTGGAGTCAACACATCACTTGCTGTTAATTATACCATTTGTGCACTAGATGGGCTCACTAAGCTCCTTTCTGCTTATGGCAGAAGGCAGTTGGTGAATTACAATCTCGACTTGCAGGGCTAGCTACAGCTTCAGGCAGTACCCAAACACTTGCAGAGGGTTCTGTTGGTGTCTTGTCAGCCGCCGAGGCTTCTCATTCTTCCCAGGCTGGGGAAAGGAGGCAGATGATCTGTGTGTCCCTTCCAGGACTTCTTGCCTAAGCAGGTGCACACAGGATGTCTTGCAATGTGCAGTGTTGGCATGGATGTCATGCTGGCTATCCAGGCTGATTGCATGGAGGCATTTGGAGCCTGTTCCTGGTAACCTGAGGCAGGCAGTTTCCAGGCAGTTCAGGATGCAATAAGGTGGCGAGGCAGAACACTGCCAGAAGCAGAGGGCAATAGCAGCAGGCAGCAGCAGGCTTGAATACAACAGCAGAGCATGTTGTGTTACCTGCTCATCTCTTTTTATCTGTNTGTTGCCTGCTCATCTCTTTTTATCTGTCTAGCCTGAGACTAGTGGGCCTTTGGACACAGAATAGCCAATCAGAATGGTAGTTAGCCAAACTTGGCCATACTAGGTGAAGCCATAGGCCTGCTTTACCCAAATTTGGGAAGAACATAGGCCTTGCATGAGGCAGGTACAAGCCAAGTGTGTGTACCTTGTTTACCACAGGATGTAAACAGGAGCAAAACAAGAGTCCTTAGACTCAGTGGCTACAGGTTCTTTGTCCTCTTTCCCACAGTTGCTTCTCCCCAGAACAGAAGGAGGGAGAGCAGAAAAACATCTGGGCAAGCCAGGACATGCATAAGCCTATTTTGTCCAATTTAGGCCTACCACAACAGAATGTCTTCTCAGTGTGCTTAGAGTTGAAAATGGTTTTCAAAGTGTTAAATGTTAAGGTCTATTTTTTCATATGTGCTTTTATTTTTAATTATAGGTCTGGATGCCTTTTGCTTGCACAGATTCATGTGAAAAAATAGGTCTGCGTTCATCTAGAATTTTGATTGTGGCATGTGAGTTTATAAACTTCAAAATATGAAGCAGAATGATAGATGATATTGAATAATTTGGTGATGAAATGTTACTGTTGCATTAATATTTCTTTCCTCTTGATAGTGCATAACATTTCCTTGAAGAGCTGTGTATACTTTTGATACCCCACAGCAGAACTGGTTTGTATCCTGTGCTTTTATCACTATGTCTTAATGTAGCCTTTGACTTATCCAGTAGTTGGCACTTTTAGCTCTTTCAGATCAATGTCTCTGACTCTGGACTAAATGCCTAAGACTTTAAATCAGCTCAATGTTTCTCTCTCCCTTCAATAACTGCTAAAGAACTTTGAAAAGTGAAAAACTCCCAAAGGTGACTGGAACTTGTAATTTCTTTTTGCTCAACGTGAAATTATATAATCCTCCAGCACACTACATGGCTTTCCTGTGGCATTAGGGTATTAGCACTAATGGAAAGACGTAGTTATTACAAACAATTCCAAATTTCACGGTGTGTATCTTAATAGCAGAAAGGGGTTTTCACATAATTAAAAAGGAAAATGGGTGGCAAAATAAGGAAGAAATGCTTGTTACATAGGATCGATCCCCTGGAGGCATAATTACTGAAAAAACAAATAGGAGGTAAATGTTCAAGATGTTTACAGGTTAAACATTCCATAAGTATCTTTTAAATAAGGATATCTGCAGCCTTGGAGCAGCTAATTGCTCAAGAATCACAGCCGTTTATGCTGCCTCATTTTCCCCTGGGATCGACACTCACAACAGGATAATTCTTACCCTGATATAAGTGTCACAGTAGGAACTCAGTGTAATTTGCTGATATGATATCAAAAATAGCATTAAGGCAATTACATTTTGCACTTGTAATGTTTCACAGGCAATAGTGTAACTGAAAATTACTCCTTTTTTTTTTNCCAGAGGCACTTTACTTTTCACCTTAAGGTGCAGCAGTGAAGTTATTTTAAAGTTTTGGGGCTTTTTTAGCATCTTCAATTCAGAAGTGTTACCAGTAATTGGAATTAAATAACAAACTGAAGTAAGTATGGCACTGTTTGACTTGTGGGATATTCTCTAGACTAAGCTGCTCCATTACGTGATTTATCTTCAGTGCTGTTCTGCAGCAGTTTAAACTGAATCCTTTGTTCCTCTTGTTAGATGGAGAAAAATTAAACCAAGTTGATTCTTTTTTAATTCTTTGGATATACTTCTATTGATGAAATTAAATCTTTGTGCTGAAAAACTGAATTATCTGGAACACTAACTTTGACTTGTGAATTACGCAACCTATGTGAGGAAGCTCAGTATTTGCAGCTCTTAGGATCGCCTGATTATCCTGCTGTTCTTGGTTCACTGTTTCGTTTCAAAGGCCAACAATGACAATGAAGAGAGGAGACCTGGTGGACTGAATATTTATTTCTGCAGCTGTTGTATTTCTACTATGAAGAAGCAACTGCTTAAAAAGAGGTTGCTCTTCATTACAAAGAGGGACTCTGAGTAACTCAGAGTTAAGGCTTAGAAATGAAGGCAAATCGATATGATACTGAGGACCACCTTGCAATTTTCTAAGTCACACATAGAAAAAAAAAAGAATATAATTTTTATTTTGCCATTGAACAGTATGGGACAGCTAGGGACCCTGTTTTGCAGACAGACAAATGCTTACCATGACTTTATGCTTAAAGGCAGCATTGAAAGTGACCTGGAACAGGCAGGAACTGACTTTTTTCAGCTAATATGATATGAAAGTTTTATCGTATTAGGAATTTTCTGTCATGGTGGATTAGAATCAGGTCATATTAATGTTCATTTTTACTAACTTACAATGAAATGTGCTAACGTGACTACATTTCACTATCATACAAGAAAAAAAGAATGATTTTATATTAATGTGATACCATGGAAAGATTTCAATACCTCTGTCCCATGACAGGTAGGAGAAAGTTAAAAATAAATTAAAATACAACAGCTGGGGACGAGAAGCTCATGGTTTTTCCAAGGATGAAGCTCCTTCTCCCAACATTGTCTTCATATTTGTTTAATAGTTCCTGGGGTTTTTTTTAAGTGATTAACTTTGAAGAGGTTTGGGCCTGATTTTTATAATTATGCTTGCTCTCACATTTCTAGCTGAAAATCACTACAAGCTGCAAAGACTGAGTGCCTACACAAAACAACCCAAAGTGTCCCAGGCTGTATATCCTTTGACTTTCATCAAAACAAGTGTGGACTTCTCAAAATGTTGACCTAGAAGCCAATTTTAATTTTTAAAATTTTTGTTTTTTAAGGAAAGGGAGAGGGAGAAGCCATCATATTGTGTCCATGCTCCATTATGCACCAAATGCTGAGGCCAGAAATAATTAACAAGCACAAAGGGTGGCACTTAGTCATTTGGCTGTATGATTGTACCTGCAAGGTTTCTTTCATCTGGAGCCAAAATCTGATAAAAATGGCTAATGTCAGAAAAGTCAATCTTATCTGAATTATGACCAGAAAAAGCCTAACCTTGGCTCCAAACTTCATACAGGACAAAGTAGATGAGTTTGGCACCTATGTTTAAATTCAAGTAATTTCTAATTCTGAAAGTCTCTACTGTGGTTTTCAACATTTTTTTTTTCCTTTTGACACGACTAATATTCTGAAAAGCTTTGGCCTAAAATAAGAGGGGGCAAAATCTTTCAAGAGCTCAAAAAAGTTGATTAATTAAAGTGTGTTCATTTTCAAAAGTGCAAGATTTCTTCATTGGATGAGATCCATGAATAAGGTTTGTGCTGAAAGGTGATATAACAGGTCAGGGACATGCATTCTTCTTGTTATGTGTGTAGTCCTTTGCTGCAGGCTCTTTGCAGGTAAGGAGAAGAGAACACAGAAACCCTTCCCTCTTTTTTTTGTTTTTTCAGTGTGAAAGCAAAAGCTGTTTTGCATTTGCCTTCTAAGTAATAGTAATGCCTCTGTGAGTGGTCTCAAGTAGCTATCCTTTTACTATTAATCATACTCACCCTGCTTGGGTTGTACAGTGGCAACTTCCAGCAGGACTGTGGAGCTACAGGACAGGGCTGGAGGTTTTGTGCTGGCTCTTGTGTTTTGACACATACAAATGAGATAGGCTTGGTGCTTGAAAGAATGAGAAAGGGAAGCAGGCATAGTGGACTGTCAGCCTGTGTCACCCATTGACTGAACTAGAGAATTCTGTAGTGCTGTCAAACTGGGGCACAAGTCTTCCCCCAACCAGCTTGTCCCAACTGCTTTTATGTGAGTAGGTCATGGTGGTGTTGAGCTGATCAGCACTCAGATGTATAAAAAAAGACTCTACTCAGGAAATGTGCAACCTGAAATGCTCTGCATCATTCACAGAATCATAGAATGCTTTGGGTTAGAAGGGAAATTAAAGATCACCTAGTACCAACCCCTCTGCCTTGAGCAGAGATGCTAAAAAGAGATGCCTTGGGATGCAAATGTAAGCAGATCTCCTAAACTGTGGCTCAGCACAGAGGTAATAGCCAGCTGGTAACGGATACTAGAGAAGAGACGTGGAAGGCCAAGCTGAGCTTGGTCTTTTGGATAACTGCAAAAGAACATTGTACTAGAAAAGGAAAACCCTGAAGTTTTTGTGTCAGTATATTTGAAACATGTTTGGTAACCACATGTAGTGATTTAAAACCTCTTGCATGTTGACACCCTGTCATCTTCATCCTAGTGCTCTCCCCAGGAGGTTCAGAAGCATTTAATCAGAATGGTCCCAATTAAAATGGCAGCTCCACTATCTGTAGATTACTGCCTTCCATCGTTAATACTGTGCTATCTCCCTCTTCAGACTGATTTTTAATTTTTATGTTTGCAATTAGAACTGATTTATAGTAAAATTCATTGCACAACCTGTCCAGAATCATTAAATTCACCTAGGTTGAATAACTTGATGTTCACCTGGAAATAACCAAATCAATGGCATTATCTTACTGAATGTTCAGATGCCTTAGAAGTATAAAGCTTATCTTTTCTTCTTTTTTCTTTTTATTTTCCTTCCCCCCCCCCCTTTTTTTTTTTTCTTCTCTGAAGTATAGTTGGGGAGAGCAATTCATAAGAGATAATGAGCCAAGTCTGAAAGGTGTGTGCTAATTACAGAATGCCATATATCTTGTGGTAGCTGATTGCAGCACAGGCTTCTGAGTGGTAGCTCTGATTTTTCCCAAAGGCTGTTCAGTAAATGGAAATGTTATTAGGGGATTAACTTTCCATATGAAAACCTAAACTAATGGTTATTATACAGATTATAACAGTGAGTGGCCAAAGAAGCTGTTGAAGCCATTATTTTGCAGGCTGTTGTCCCTGCCAAAGACTGAGTGCCAGATAACCAACCCAGCCAGTGGAATATGTAGAGCACCGTCCTCTGCTCTTCATCCTTCCTACCTCTGCAAAAACAAGCCAAGCTGGTGGATCTTTTTAACAAAGGTCCAAATTATTTTGTTGAAAAGTAAATGATCTCTTCTCTCCTTTCTGCCCATTTAAATCAAGGCTTCCTTTTCTTTACATTTCAGTGCTTTTTGTATTCATAAAATTATTAGCCTAACCCACTGTTGGTACCAATACATGATTAAACAGCTTATCAAATGCACTTTGTGTGTGTTTCTGGAATACACTTGCTGTGCTAAATTTTGTAATGCATTTAGCTTCCAATATGAAACTTGGGGAAATCATTCTATGCATCTCCACATCAGATTCCCATTGCCTCCTTTTGGCTATCCTAGCAGTAATATCCTTGGAGATTTTCTCCTTCAGGCATCTCTGAAACCCTTAATTGAATTTGTTTAAAGTGTTTCCCTCATGTGGTTTTCTGAAATGATTTTTAAGTTTTCCCTACATATGTTTTCAGTTTCCTTAGGCTTTCCCTTAATTAATGGCGTTATGATGGTCTCTCTCTTGTCCTCAGGGATCTCTTTTGAACTACACAAACTCATAAACTGTCAGTGAAGACTTCTCTCAATTTCTGTTGCCACTTTTCTCTCAATTTCTGTTGCTGCATTTTTGTGCTCTCATGGATATCTGATGTCTAGTATGCGGGCTTTGTTAGGGCTCAGTTGTGGGTGACTGTACATCCTTTTGCAAGAGAAGAAAGGGGCATAAGTCACTCCTTTATTTCTTTGTGTAGATGTTTGAATAGAAGGGCACAATGCTGATACTGCTGCCAGGGTGATGGAGAGAAATAAGCTACACCAGGCAAAATTTGATATGATTCACAGTGGATCAAACTGTAAAGTTTTCTTGATGGGTTGTAACAGGACATGACAATATAGTGCTTGCACTCATAGTTTAGTTGTCTGGAATCATAGAATGGTAAGGTTGGAAGGGACTTCAAAGATCATCCAGTTCCAACCTCCTGCCATAGGCAAGGACACCTCCCACTAGTACAGGTCATTCAAGGCCTCGTCCAGCCTGGCCTTGGACACCTCCAGGGAGGGAGCAGCCACAACCTCCCTGGGCAACCTGTTCCAGTGCCTCACCACCCTCACTGCAAAGAACTTCCTCCTGACATCCAGTCTAAATCTCCCCTCTGTCATTGCCCATTGCCTCTCATCCTGACATTACAAGACCTTGTAAATAATCCCTCTCCAGCCTTCCTGTAGGCCCCCTTCAGATACTGGAAGGCTACTCTAAGGTCTCCTGGAAGCCTTCTCTTCTTCAGGCTGAAGAGCCCCAACTCTCCAGCCTGTCCTCATAGCAGAGCTGCTGCAGCCCTCTGAGCATCTTCATGGCCCTCTCTGGACCTGCTCCAGCACTTCCATGTCCTTCCTGTGCTGGGAGCTCCAGAACTGCACACAGTACTCCAGATGGTGTCTGTCGAGAGCGGAGTAAAGGGGCAGAATCTCCTCCCTTGCCCTGCTGGCCACGCTGCTCTCGATGCAGCCCAGGACTTGATTGCTGTCAGGGCTGCATGTGCACACTGCAGGCTCATGTTGAGCTTTTCATCAACCCAGAAATCCCAGTCTAATCAAAGTTCAGACTGAAATAGCAGCAACATCTTTTAGGAGACAGGTGTAGTTCACCTGTAGAGCCAAAGTTACAGCAAGCCTTTCAGAAAAGATTAAGAGAGAGCTATAGAAGACCTAGTATACTGGTAATTTTAACTTGTTTCTCTTGAAAGTTTATTTTGATTTAGACAAATCATGTAAAAACCCCATGCTGTCATACTGCTTTTAATTCAAAAGAACTCAGTCACCATGAAAAACTTGATCTTTCCACTTTTTATCATTATTACAGGATAAGGAGCCAGATAGGTCTGCTAAAGCCACTTTGCCCCAGTAAACTGTTGCAAATCAGTCCTTGTGAAGAGCTGGTATGGTTTGTGTCACCTGTGCCACCTACCATTCTGCCAACCAGAGAGGTATCACACTGGGAATGCTCCAAAGTGAGGTGGGGAAGGACAGTGTGAGCAATGAGTCACAGCCTTGTGCTCCACTACAGCATCTGAAGACCCTTAACTGGGAAATGCTTACAGCTCCCAGTCATCACACACCAATAATTAGAGCCTATGAGGAGACCCGTGACCATCACTTACTCTGGATGAAGATGCCTGCAATAACTGCAGAAACCAAGGGAAGGAATTATCCCTCAGATGTCTGCTGCTGCAAAGGTAAGTCTTGTCAAGCCCTGGTGGTACTTCACACAGTGATCACTGCTCATGAAGTTTGCCTGAGCATGTGTCAGTGTACTTACCCTTGGTACGTGCTGTCAGTGCATAACTTGCACTGGCACAAGAAAGCAGTAAAGGTTGGGAAAAGGAATAAAACTCTTATAAGGATATTCAGATATGTTGCACCTGATACACTTGTATCTTAGAGTAGTTCCAAATTGATTCTTTAACTATTCCATGTAGCCGCTGTGTTTTAGTCCAGTCTTTTAAACTTGCGTTCTGCAAAGGAAATTCTCAATTCTTTTTGGTTTTGTCCTGATTTAAAACAAGCAAACAAAAGTTTAAAAACTCGAATCAGAGGATAAAACCCAAATCAAACAACCAAAAACTCATACTGAGACATTTTGAGCTGTACAATTCACTTTGTTGTTGTTCTTGTTTCATTTGGTTCACCCTTTTTTCTCTTAATACTTGATCAAATCTTTCACTTCTCATATACTATGGATGGGTTCAAAAAGCTTATTTTTTGTTTATCTTACATATTGTTCCATATCTGTCTTGAACCATGTTGGCTTCTCTTGTCATTTTGACACTGATTTACTGGAATGAACTTACATTATAAACTCTCTTGCTGTTCTTTAAATGCCTTCCATTCCACGTTAATGTTTCCCAACAATAGTTAGCTCTAATTAGCTTTTTCCATTCTGTTTGCAAATCTAGCACAATGTCTCCCAAAAATAAACTTATTGAAGAATATCAGACATTTTAAGATAAGTGATCAAGTGACTTTGCTGCTAGTAGTTCATCTATGTTCCATCTGAGCTTGCGTTCAATTCTAGATGTATCAAATCATCATTTAACTCCTGAAGAAAACAAGTTAGTTATATTAGAAGATCTGCTTGCTCCAGAAACTAATTTTAAAGACAAATTTCAAATGCTTTTGAGCAGGTCATATATTCCTATTAGGATGTTCCAATAGAGCTCGCATATTCTGTTGTGGTTTAACCATAGCCAGCAACTAAGTGCTGGCAGTGCCTGCAGTGGGACTGGAAAGAGAACTGGAAGAATAAAAGTGAGAAAACTCTTGGGTTGAGATTAAAAAACAGTTTAATAGGTAAAGCAAAAACTGTGCACACAAACAAAACAAAACAAAACAAAGAACTCACCGCTTCCCATCAGCAGCAGGCAGGTGCTCAGCTGTCTCCAGCAAAGTAGGGCTTAGAGTGTCCCACTTCCTCCCTCCAGTTTTTATTAGTTAGCATGTCTTATGGTATAGAATATCTCTGTGGTTAGTTGGGCCAGCTGCCCTGCTGTGTTCCCACCCAACATCTTGTGCACCTCCAGCCTGCTCACTGGTGGAGTGGTGTAAAAAGCACAAAAGGACTTGGCTCTGTGTAAACACTACTCAACCATGACCAAAAGATCCCTGGATTATCAACACTGTTTTCAGCACAAATCCCAAACACATTCTTGTACAAGCTGCTATGGAAAAAAATTAATTCTATCCCAGTCAAAACCAACACAAATCCCTGTTGACACATTTTGATGTTGTTGTGTGTGTACCTGTCCTTGTCTTGATCTTAAATAGGCTTTCAATTCTTCTAGAAACAATGGAAAGCTACAGCACTACTAGGATAGCTTTATAGACCACTATGAAATAAATTTGTATATATGTTAACATTTTTATACTGTTTTATCCAAATACCTGAATCATTTTCATCATCTGTCTTTCATGTGTTGCTGCACATCCATTACACATCTTCTATGGCAGAAAAAAAAAAGAAAACCAAACTATACAGGGGTGCTTTTCTCAGACCTTTTTTTATACAGGAGGATTGTTTATGACCAAATTTATTTTAAACAGTGCCTGTGGATGTAAATTGAAAGAGAGATAGAATACTTTTTTTTTTCGAGTCATACAAATTAGTGCTAGCTGAGTCTTGATCCATTTGTAGTGTGCCATTCTGATCTGTGTTTGTTTTCTCTCTCCATTGTATGCTATTTATTCATGGTTCAGTGGTCTTGAGGTAAGAATTTTAGTCAAATGAAGTTAAAAGTGTGGTTGTTTTATTACTCGTATGACTGTAACTCTTGGGAATCCAAGTCATGATGTACAATTTTACTGTCCGAAATACTGTACCAGCACTGAACCAAAAGACATTGTTGAAGAATTTACAGCACAAGAAAAGGGAAAGCACATGGGTGGAGGCAAATGCAGAAATACACACAGGCTGTCTCAACACCCAGCATGGGACTAGCGGGAAGTCCTAGGAAGTTTCTTCCTCCCTTCTCTGAAATGTCAACTGCTCTGTTAGAAAGCTTCCTTTCCTCATGTCCATTTCTGTCTTGCTGATTAAGAAAATGTTATAATATGGTGGCTGGCAGTTGCCTTTTTGGAAGAGGTGTCTGAGGAGACCTTTGGGAGATCATTGTGAGCTAACAGATTGAAAAGCCCTCTTAAATGTGAGGAGCAGCATGGGAGCTTACATGGCTTTGGCTTCCATTTGCCTTAGGAAAATTGTTAGTGGTGTGGGTTAGTGATAGGGAGAAAACTTCCATTGGTGGGTGAGTGACCAGGGTTATTAGGAACTGCAGGCTGTGAAGGGCTTTGAAAATGAAACTGAGTCACTTGGAGTTTGGTAGAGTGGAGAAAGTAGAGCATTGACTCTGGTTTACAGTAGTGCTTTGCTTTGAGCATGTGCAGGGAAAAGTCTGTTATTGGGAAAAAGATATTGAACTAATAAAGTAATGAGGGACTGCTCAGATAAAAGGTTTGGCTGTGTGGATGGGCAGGAGAAATCTTCTATAAAAAGAATCTGCAAGACTTCAAAGACTGCATTTCAGAAACTGGCTTTGCATGGATGTCCTAGAGAAGTGCAAGTGCAACTTGATCAAAGCAAAATGTTACTTCTTGCATGAGTAGATATTTACAGTACATTTGGCACTGGAGATTTTCATCTCTCTCAAGTTTGCAAGGGGAGTGAGTAGAGCACAGAAAGTGAATTGGATTTCATCTGTGTGTAAACTAGTTTTCCAAGACTGACTGGAGAGCAGCTGGACAGGTAAAATTCCTGCCTGTTTGTAGTACAATTGCTACCTATATACCCCCATCTTTGTGCCTACTTCTTCTACCCTGAGTTTCAATGCCAATTTCATAGCACTTAGGTGACCTTCTAACTGTGGTGTTTGGCTTGCTTCCTATATGCCAGAAGCTCAGTGAGATGCAAGGATGACACATGAATGAGCACAACCTTGAAAGAAGAGGATTTTTGGATGAAAAAGCTATGGCAATCTCAGGAAGAAAACACGCTTGCTTAATTCCTCTGTGTTGTACCATGGTGTCAAAAAAATACTTGCTGCTAGTGCCAAACTACCTTTCTTCCCAAACAATCTGCAGGACCTGAAATTTAGGCAAAGCACACAGATTAAAGAAACAAGGCACCACACTGTATTCCTTAAGCTGCTACATCAATTTTGTGCATTTCTGTCTGTCGTGCAGCCTCACCCGTGTTGCCTTGTTTTGACTTCATTGTGCTCTTTTGTGGCTGTAAGAAGTGTGAGCAACTCCTTGCGTAAGTGCCTCTGCTGAGGAGGCAGCTTTCTGAATCATCATACATCAAAAACATACAAAGAAAGGCTTGACAGGGAAGGGTCGAGTGTGACTGTGGTAATGAAGGGCTGTTTTGTACCTGAAATTGTTCTGAGTTGTAGCACAACGAGGTGGGATGGTGCACAACCAAAGAGGGTACAGGAAACTAAGGCTTTGTTTTCCCTCCTTGAGCCTGTGTTGTGGGCAGGCTGTAATTTGCCCCTTTGACAACACTGCAAGGTGTCAGGGTATGCTCACAACACGTACAGTCTTTTCCCGTTAAATATGTATTTTTAATTTGATTTAAAAATGTCTTTGGCAAAAGCATAAACCTGTCCACAAAACACATCTGAAATCTGTCATGTAATTAAATGTTAAACATTTGATTGGCTGCTAATCAATGGTTATTAACAGTGTAGCATACAGGTAGAGAAAATATAAAAATATGGTGTAATGTCATGGAAAGCAAAAGTCTCCTTTTAGTTCTGAGACTGCAGTAAAAATAGCCTAATGTCAAATGCTATTTGACTATCATTTCTTAATATGTCTGATACACTTATTCTTTATGTGAGCCCACTGATAGCTTGGTTATGCCACACACACACACACATACACACACAAAAATCCTCTTTTCTTTCCTCTTTAAGTGTGCTGAGTTAGTTTCTTGGTTTCATTCTCAACTGCTTATGGTTTTTGCAGTGACTGATTGGATGGCATTCCTACCATCATGTTAACAGAATTTGAAAGTTCTAGCTTAATAGCTTAGCATACTGTTTATGAAATCTGCAGGGGAAGGAATCCTACACAGCTTCACTTCTTGCTGTTACTGTCTCACCAAACAGAGAGAAGGCAGCTGTAATAAATTCTACAGCGGTATGTCTGGATTTGGAACAATATTAAAGTAGCAGCAATAAGAAAAATACATTAAAATCTTCTCTGTAAACCCTAACAAACTCTGTTAATGTAAAGGCAATGATATGTGAGGCTGAATTTTATTCTTCACTATCAGTATCCACTAATAATAAAGCAAGCAGACATCCGGGAGGAAAAGGTAGTAAGTGTGCTGTGTGTTTTAGAATTAAGCAGCATTTTTAGCTCAATTAGTAGATCTGTGCATCAGAGTAGAACCATCTTGCTATATTGTCTACAACTTCTAGCCACAACTCAGAGTGCAGACGTGAGGTAGATGCTGACAATAACCACACCATCTCGCTGACTTATTTTGACAGTTTATGTCCGGTTACTTTCAGTGAATTGCAAAGTTGACATTTCCCTTTGGTGAACCTGAAATTCTTTTTTTTTTTTTTTTTTTATTTTATTTTTCANTCTTATAGCAAATACATGGAGTGAAAGGAGCTGAAGTATAAATGAGGACTGGGCCTTGGATGAGTATATTTGTGGTCAAACGCATATTTTTACAAATTTCTCATGCTATAAATGTCACACTATTGTTTTGTTCCTCAGAAGATATTCTTCTGATGTTGTAATACTCTCATTCCTTATGGTAAAGTGTATCTGATTGAGTCAATTTATACTGACACCTTTCCCAAGCTAACTTCTCTGTGAATTCCCAGTTCATTTAATAAATTTCTCTTCTTCTTCCCACATTTGAGCTACCTTTCTTCTGTGTCTGAAGGGTAGGAAGCTGATAGTTATTTTATATTTATATTGCAAGGTTGCTTAATGTTTAATGAGGCTGAATATGTTGTAAAAAGCTTCAGAACACTCAGACTGGTTAATATTTCATGTCGATCTACAGAGACAACTATATTGATCTTTTAAGCATCTGCTAAACAAGACAAGGAATAAATTAGATTTTGGTCAGTTTGATTTGGCTGGTGAGTTAAATAACTTTTAGAGCATTATCACCTTCTAACATGTTTTGTTTCCACTTGAATAAAGTAGATTTTAAAGGCAGCATTTCATCATGTCGTTCCACATTGCTCTTCATCTTGCCTGTTTTCTTTCAACTGTATTTGTGTACATTGTGAAGGGATGCAGAAGCATACAGGGAGGATATTTGCACTGTCCGCTTTATGCACCCATAATTATACCTTCTGAAGCTGTAACTGAGGAGGCCTTGCTTGTATCTATTTGGTACCTTGCTTCCCATGATTAAGCTAATGTGTATTTATATCATAGTTACATGCCTAGAAAATTCTCTGAGTACACTGCAAAGCTGCATCCCACTTACAGACTGAGGCAAAACCAACCTTACCCCCAAGTTCCTTATCCCAGAGGACCCATTTTAACCTCTTATATGCACACTTCCTCTTTACAAGCTTTGGGGTAGCATATGTGAAAAGTGAGTTCCTTGCAAAAAAAAAAAGGGAAAATGAATTATTGTTATCTGTTCAGGTATCTACATAACCATGCTGTAAACCTAATGCTAGTTAATAGCAAGGCTTTGACTTTCAAAGGGTCCATTTTATACTAAAATAATTTCATAACCCTTTTTGTGGTGATTGAAAGTTTTCAAACTTTGCAGCCAGCACATGCAGCAATTGTAGAACTGATCAAAACAGATTTAAAAAAATTTTTTTTTAATTTAGAAACTGAGTAGGCAACCTTGCAGTAAAGTCCTGGGGCTTGATTGTTAGCTCAAGTACTCACCCTAGAATTTTAATAGTCATGCAACTGCACTGAAGAATGAGCCATGTAGGAAGCATTGGCTAGTTTGACTAAACTCAGACTTGATTTAACCCATTTGTCCTCTAGGAAAGCAGTACTCCAGCCTATGAGAAGTATGTAAATACTTTCCTTGTACAAAGTGTCCTTTTAAATGGTTTTGTAGTAAATTAAATATTCCAGTTAATATAACCCTAAATTGGTCTCATTTTACACGTATTTTTGTTGGAGTGTAGGTGGGAATAAGAGGACACTACTCTTTCTAGTCTCTTGGTTTCTTTGTTTAACTATATTTTGCTGTATCCACTTTGGAGCAGATGTAGTATCTGTGAAAACATTCTTCCTTTGGCATAAAGCATTTCAAAGTTATCAGTGACTTGGAGAGGTTTGGGGGGTTCCCAGAAGTGTCTACAGTGTTCACTGAATGTGTAAATGGAGGGCAAAGAATGAATAGGGAAACTCAGGCAAAGGAATTGATGCAAAATCTTTAAAATGAAGAACAGAAAAACAGAAGATAACTTTTGGGTTTGTTTGATTCTAGGACACCTCTCAAACCACTCTTTTCCCTTAATTTTTGCTGCCTGTGGAATTCACTTGCGAATTTACCTTTTAAAAAGTATCTCTCCTGTGATTTTAAAAATCTTTCATCCACATTTTGCCAACGAAAGGCTTCAGGAAGTTTTAGCTATCTGAACTCTTTTGCACTTCTTCATTTGATGCATTCTCAACTAGCATTCCTTTCTGTTCTGTGTCCCAGCAACCAAACCCCCGTGAGATGCAATGAGAGCAATGTCAGCAGAATTTCAGTGTAGCTGAGTTTAAAGCTGGCAACAGTAGGAACTGGGAGTAATTTGGAAGGGAAGCATCTAATCTGCCAGGCTAGTCAATACTATTTTTGGTATGGCCATGTTCTTACAGTTGATCTGATGCCAAACACTCCTCTCCTGGTGTCTATTTTGTTGTTGTTGTATTGTTGTTGTGTTTTGTTTGTTTTTTGTCTTCCTGAAACACTAAACTCACTGGCTTTTATCCAAACAGAAGAGGTGTCCTCTGTAGTACTGAGAACATTATGCTCTTGAGAGTTCACTAATTGACAGTTAGAATGTTTTTTTTTTTCCCCCCTAGGTACTGTGGCCTTGCTACCAACTTGTTAACTTGAATCATAGTGGTGGGTTCCTGGTGACCAAACCAGCATTTGTTATCCTGCAAAATTCCAGAGCAGTCTTAGGTGGGAGAAGAAAGAGCATGCTGGAGCAACTAGTGAGTAGCCTTATTTTACCCCAGACCCCAGCAATCTGTTTGGTATAAATGCAGCATCTTCAGTGACGGCTGTTTCTTGCTATACCAGAACTGTTTGATAATGGCATGTGTTAGGGGATCATCAACTCATGTTTCTGTGATGCCATCCACAAAAGCCCTAAGGAGCCTTACTAAGGATTTTCAAATATGCCTTCAAAAGCAATACTGATTTTTAATTGAGTTTTTATACCCCATTGGTCCAACAGAGTTTCGTTGTAAAGGTTATCAGGCTGTTCCCACACAAAGAAAAGATTTCCCACTTAACTGTGACAGGGTCTTGATGTGTATCTAAGTTCTTGTTGATATGATGAAATGTTGTCATTTCCAGTGTATGTGTCACCCTTAATTACTATTCAGATTCAGTGTCATGCCATGACTTGTCCTCTATAGCTGTCTTGGAATTTCAGATATGTGGTGGTTTCAGGACTACCTCACAAATGTGAGGCCAACTACAAAACACTTAGGCAAATATTAAAACTTCAGGTGCTAGCTAACCAGATCATATTTGGACACTTAATGGTTATGAAATAAATCCTTCCACAAGGAAAATTATCTGAAATTTGTATCTGAACCCGAGTTCCAAAACTCTGCTGCCCTCACCAGAGCTGATACTTGCTCTGAAGATGGATACCCCTTAATTATCATTAGGAATAGTGCTTTGTATACAGGATAATTGTATTCTTGTCACTGGCATAGTGAAGAGATGATCCCATCTGTTGAAGATATTTTGCCTTATCCTGTGGAGAGACAGAATGCAGGTGTGAAACTGCCTGTTGTGTCACAGACGCATGTATGTCCCTTGTACACTCTTTCACACTATGGGAGGTTGCTTTGAAATTCACCATGTTTGGAATAATCTATATAGCACATGAGCTTGAGGGGCATCAGTCTTACTAGTGCCAGAAACTCCAGTGAAAATAAGCCTAAATTCTTCCTTTGTAAATAGTATGATTAATACGCTCCTTGCCAGACATATTAAGTGGAATATAGAATACACTAAAGTGGAGTGATGAAAAGACAAGGGCATGGCTTGTTAGAGGGGGATGCTTTCAAGTGTTTAGCTGCAAGCTGAGTCAGGTTTTGCAAAATCTTTGGTCTTGAAACATTTTCTATGCCTGCTTCTGCCACCCTGCAAAACCAGTTCCATTTGCTAATGGTAACTTGCTGGCTAGGAGTGACGCTACCATCACTCAACAAAATGCCTAAGTTTGCTTAGTAAAACATTGGACTCCGTATTCTATGATCTAGACTTACACCTGAACTATCTGACACAAATACCAGTCTCAATTCCTAAAAGTTAATGTTTGGTAATAGTAGTAAGAAGACCAGGATCCGATATCCATAAAGTTATCCCTAACCTCCAGTCCCTCCGAGCTATTGCTCTGCTTCCCTTTGGGTGGCCAAGGCCTTAGGCCCTCAATAGCAGAACTCCTAGTTCCTCTATAAACTTCACTGGGATTAAGATCAATTTCTGCATTGCAAATACTAAAGCATTATGCAACTGTTTTAAGATACCTGCGTAATTAGATCAGGACGGGCTGCATTCTCCCTTCCTCAGAGAGTTATGCACAGTACCTTGATTGGAATAGGAGACAGATTTAACCTGATTGAACCATTAAATGGAAATATCAGACAATGAACATTAGCCACTTAGTTCATTTCATAAATTCTAATAATTAAAACTGCATGTGCAATAATAATGCCTATTCCAGATACCTAAGAAAGAAAAATGCACCTTTGATAGGTTGTGGCATAGGCATAATGAAAAGATTGGGTTAATGGAGGATCTATGTAATAAGAGTTACCATACAGAACCTGCAGTTGGAAATATATAAACATGTTTCCCAACAGAATTTCCCTGCGTCACAATTCATTAAGAAAATCGGCAATAACTGACAAGATAGGCACAAAATGGATTTTCATGTTGCTGGGATGAAGTATAGCTCCCAGCAATTAATGGTTTTAGTCATATTAAGCAGATAAATAATGCTATCTGACATTACAGTATTTCACATTACACTAAAATTTTGTAACATTTGCTCATAATACGACTTGAAATATGTTACCTAGGAAAAAAAATGTTATCTCTGGAACAGTCAAACTCCATTAGAAACCTTAGGCTTGAAAAATCACAATGTTAACAGTTATGTCCCCTAGCAAAGGTTTGCGTTCCTTAAATAGTGTTAAATTTAAACCCAGAAGCTCTAGTCTCTTTTGGAGCTACTCTTCCTCAGTGCATTGAGCTTGAAAGGAAAATTTAGTGCATGAAATGTACTGTGCATTACTGAACACGGGCAAGTGAAACACTATGAAGTGCTGCATGAAGAAGAGGGCAGCCTTTAGAGCGAAATAACACTAGTGATACTTCTGTTCTCTAAAAAAGAATTATATATTCTGCTCCACAAAAATCTCACAACCTTTATATGACCCCATTGCTCCTGACTGATAAAAGAATTTGGCTATTCTAAACCCTATTCTAAGTGGCATGTCTGCCTTTTTCATAGCTGGATAGATAGTCTACCTGAGCACTACTTAAAAAAACATTTTACAGTAAAATATTATGGGTCTGAATTTCCTGTTCATGTTTACATGAGCAGTTCCTCTGATTTCAGCATTCTTATTTATGTAAGTATAGTTTTATACTGGAGAACGCCCAATATGTTCCAAACATTAATAGGAACCAAGAAGAAACAGAAGAACATGATTTATCTCCCATGTGATACTAATTCCATCCCAAACTCATTGAGTAACATGGAAGAAAATGTGATTGCTTGTCAAAGCTCAGATGCTGATTTTTGTTGGGACAGTATGCAGTGGGTTTGGAAGTGTCATGTTTAGCTGAAGGCAACAATGTTTAGTGTCTCAGCACCCAACTCCCACTGAATTTCAACAAGAGTCAGTAAACAACCTTCCCTTGGGCTTCAGTGAAAATCCTTGGCTTAGTATCCATTTGGAGCTGCACTTTCACCTGCAAGAAACAAGTTGTTTTTTTTTTTCATCTTTCAATAGCACTGAGTGCAGAGAGTACTTCAATTCTGTTACTATAACATAAAAACGCTAAATTTGAGTATGAAAGGACTACTCAGGATTGTTAGGGTTACTGAATGCAATAAACCTTTCCAAATCCAGGTCACAAACAAAAGAGGCAAGTCTTTCACATGTGCCAAGATACAACTTTATTGCTTCTCAGGTAACACTGCATTTAGGCATTTATTTAACTTGAGGGTACTGGAAAAGCAGAAACAATTCACTTGAAAAGCAGAAACAATTCACTTATGTCTTACGACATTTGTCCTACTGCATGTTAGAGGTAGGGACTTTTCAGAGACATTTTTTGCAATGTCAGTGCACAACAAATGCTTAATAATTGTGCTAGCAAGAATATGCAATCTCTGCCAGACACTGGTATCTAATTATCTTCAGTTGGAAGATGTAAAAATAGTTCACCACAGTTCTTACAACCCTTCTGACACTCTTCATGGAGGTCAGTGTTGCGTTGCGTCGTGTTTTTCACAAAGTTGTTACATTTCTAAAGTATGTATGTCACAACCTGAGAGCCTCAAGGCTTCCTCTCTCAATGCTTATGTGATCACCAGTGTGTGATGCTATACACCAAACCTTTGTGGAACCAAACGAATGCTGCCGTGGAGTTCTGATCTTCTAGTATTGCTTTTCAGCACAACTTCTAGTGACAGCAATTATGTATATTGAGCTTATTTCTTGCTTGAATATTGCTTTGTTGTGGCTTTTTTTAATGAGGTGAAGAGAAACAGTCAATACCCTATGTCCAGGTAGTTTGTAGATGACCACCCAGTGCTGCAGGAACCGCCAATGACCCTGTCTTTGGGAACTACTGGCTGTAAAGGCTTGGTTCATACTTCCAAACACCATCTCTTTATGGTAGCCTGTGTTAGTGTTATTGCACCTTTGTAGTATCAAAAAGAAGTACTGGTTTTATTGTGCTTATTTAAAAAGAACCAAACTTAGATAAGTTGGCTATATAAAAATATACAAGCAATAGCTCACAGTAAAAAAGAAAGCACCTGTGTGGAAAGCTTACTCCTCTCTTTGGAAGGAAAGCCATCTTAATGTAGTTGCTTCAGTAACACACAGTTATATGTATATACATACAAAACCAGAGCTTTAGCCACAGAAATCTGTCCTCTTATGTGGCAGAGAAGACAGAAGGCCCAGAGGGGTGATACGTCTCATTCTTTCTCCATCACAGAACTGCTGCCATTCACACTGTGCGAACAAGACTATAGCTTGGGTAAAGTGCGAAAAGCGTGAGACAAATTATGCTCCATGTGGCATAACTCCTCTCAGGAAAGAGCATAACCAACAGCCCACAAACAATCGTACGTTATTCTGTTGTCAGGAGGAGCAGCTGTCACTATGAACTCTACAACCCTCGCTGAGGAATGCCGGCACAGGGTGCTGGGCCACGTGTGCTGTCTCAGCACTGGGATGGGGGTTAGAGAGAAGGACCAGTTGTGCGTGTTGCACTTGTAAAGCCATGAGCCAGAGGGCTTCTGCAGCACCCCTGGCCCATACCAGCAGAGAAAAATAGTGTGGAGGAAAAGTCTGTGGATCTTGTTGTGTCAAACCTTTTCTCTGGAAGAAAGGTCAAACTATAACTCTAAACTGATAAATTCTATTAAAAAAGACAACTAAATAACTTAGTCTGTTTTAAAGATCAGGTTTCTTTCTAATCCTAGCTGCATTTCACTATGGTAAAAGTGAGTAGTTCAGGAAAGTATTTCACAATCTCTGTAATTATGTTTTCAGAAGAGGCTCTGCCAGGTCAGGTTCTAACCTATTAAAAAAGTTACCCTTTTACTTGTTCCAAAATTAAACTCTAGTAAGTAAAATAGTGTATTTAACCATGTGAAAAGAGTAAAAATCTAGCTCTATGTGGTTTCTGAGGTAATAAGCCAGCATATAAAAAAATATATTAATACAAGTCACTTGTTTGTGAGTGTGTCCCTTGCCCATCTTCCCGAAAAAGAGAGGACAGACATGATGATTTCAACAGAGCAGAGAAAAGGCATAGTGGCTGGTGTGTACTGTATCATAGTTCATCATGGTTTCTTGTGAGGTCCTCCCCGTAATTAGTAGCTTGACTTCCAACGAACATATTCCAGTTGTCCAGAACCTCCTCTTTTGTTAGTTTTTGATCCTGGTGAGATGAAAATAAAATCTCTGTAAGAACATTTTAAAAGCTAAGTAAAAGACACAGCAGCACAGACTTACAAGAGCCCTAGGAAACAGTTCTTTGAAGCAGCAGACTGCAGGTTCAGGGATCGCTGTAGCTGTCATAGTGAGTGAAATCTGGACCTCAGTGGAAAACAGAATTCCCATTGGCTTCACCTGGGTCAAACTGCTAATTGAAAGTTCTTTGTCATTAACTTACTGCCAGTGAATGGGTTCTCTGGTAAGCAGTTTTGCTCTGTGGTTTGGTTTTGCCTTCTTGGCAGTAAAAATGAAAATCCTCTCGTGTACTTTGTTGAAGATGGTTCCTACATTAGCAATTTACACTGTCTATTGTTCTGGCTTTTCAGGTTCCTGCTTCCATCACATTACACTTCTGAAGATCACCATCTGGGATCTACTGAACCATTTATCTCCCAGGTTAGATGAACTGGATGTACTGAGCCAGTCTTTAAGTCAAAGAAGTGTGTGTGATGCCCACTCCCTGGAGGTGTTCAAGGCCAGGTTGGGTGAGGCTTTGAGTGACCTGGTCTAGTAGAAGATGTCCCTGCCTATGGCAGGGGGGTTGGAACTACATAATCTTTAAGGTCACTCTCAACGTAAACACTTCTATGAATCTACAGAATGGGTTTTTTTCTGGCTAGCTCCTAAGTAATTTCTTTTTCTCTTGCAGTTTAATTAGGATACAAAAGCCATGATGATGAATAATCTCTTATCTAACCTAACGAAAGCTAACGGGACATCTAGAGCTGATAAACTGTGTTTTATTACTTTTACTCTGTGATTCTAACCCTGCCAACTGAAACTAACATTGATACATTAATGCATTAGCAGTTCTAGTCTGCAAAACTCCATTTGAAGTGTACTAATAAGAAAAATCATTAGGAATAAATTCTTGCAAGCTGGTATCATTAAGAAAGCCACAACACCTTATATACATTTTTTAAGAAGCACTAAGTACCTTGTCTACATCTGATTCATAGACTAAGTGCCTGGCTTCAGCTAGTGCATGATCGTAGTCCTGTGGGAGAATCCAGTGCTGAATCTCCTCTTTGTCCATCTTTCCATCCTTGTTGAGATCACGGAAATCTGCAAACTGCTCACGCTCTGTGATTACCCAGTCAGGCTCTGGTCCACCCTCTTCATTTGCAAACATATCGGCTGGAGAGGAAATAAAAGATCTTGCTCAAGTCATATTTAATTTGCAGGTTATGCACAAATTAAAGACATTTGCAGAGTATTGATCAGAGGAAGGCTAAACTTTTCACTTTGTACAGAAAATGAAATGTGGGCTATTAATAGCTCTGCACATCTTCTCTCAGGCCTGTTTCTTCACTGCTGGTGATGCTGTCCATCCTTATGTTACCTTTGTAATGTAACTGTGCACTGCTGGTGAGACTAACGTGACACGTGAACATGTCCAAAGGACATCATCCACTGAATTTCAGAGTGAAAATCTTTTAAGGATCTTTAGTCAAATAGTAGTCATAAGGTTTAGTGCTAGTCTCAGTTATATGGGCAGAAAGGAGCTCAGCAATTTTATCCTGCTCCTGCCAGCAAAATGTCTTTGTGGAAAAGATCAGGCTCCAGCCAACAGAGGGAAAAAAAGATACAGGGAACATTTAGGAAAACAAAAAATCTCTAAGCAGAACCTGAACGCTTTTGTCCTACTTTTGGAGAGAACCGTGTAAGAGCAATTCATCTTAGTAGATGAGTCTTCTTTTAACCATGCAGTGATGTACCATACTCCAGTAGAAGACACTCTACAAACAGTCTGGGGAAGTCATGAATCAGTGGTGCATTCTGTGTGAGAACCCACAGTCAGTACACTTGCCATGGATTGGTACCTTGGGGTGGAAGACCATTCATGATGTATGATGCACAGATCACATACATAAACATAGCACAGGACTGATGGGCAGAGACATTCAAGAAGCATCAACAGGAAGATACCACAGTGGCAGCAGCTATCTGTATAAGCAGAGTTGGGAGAGTAGCAGTGATTATTGGAGTGGGTCCAGAGGAGGCCACAAAGATGATCAGAGGGATGGAGCAGCTCTCCTATAAGGACAGACTGAGACAGTTGGGGCTTTTCAGCCTGGAGAAGAGAAGGCTTCGAGGAGACCTTAGAGTAGCCTTCCAGTATCTGAAGGGGACCTACAGGAAGGCTGGGGAGGGACTATTGTCAAAGTCTTGTGATGACAGGATGAGGGGTAATGGGTTTAAACTGGTAGAGGGGAGATTTAGACTGGATTTTAGGAGGAAGTTCTTTCCAGTGAGGAGGTGAGACACTGGAACAGGTTGCCCAGGGAAGTTGTGGATGCTCCCTCCCTGGAGGTGTTCAAGGCCAGGTTGGACGAGGCCTTGAGTGACCTGTAGTAGTGGGAGATATCCCTGCCTATGTCAGGGGGTTGGAACTAGATGATCTTTGAGGTCCTTTCCAACCTTACCATTCTATGATTCTAAAAAGCAAGTGACATCTGACCATTCCAAATGATGAGTAGTGTGTCCACTTTATTCTTCTGGTTACCATGGCCAAGCAATTGTTTCCTGCTTACCAGGCCTGCCTATTCCTTAGGCTTTCCACTTTCTACTCATAATTAAGACTCGCTTAATATTTCTATGCCATTTGGGTTTGGTTTACAAGATGTGGTAAGGAAAAGTGCACCCCAGAAGGATGGTCTCAGAGCCACAGGCTGGCTAGTATCTACAGTATGTATAAATTCTAGGAATAAGCTCCCTTGACCCTGCAGTGCAAGCATGTATACTAGGCTGAAGCCCTCTATTGGTACAGCTGTCCACAGTGTCCCTGAAATACTGTTACCTGCTTGTGCACAGTAATAATTTCATTCATTCTGCTTAACACAATTAGGAACACTTTTGTCTTGCTGCCTGTGTAAAGTTCAAACTTTTATGAAAGACAAAATAGGATGATGGAGGATAAGGGAGGGACTTTTCTATTTGAAGGAAATCTTCAGTAGATTTCCCCATCAAATACCTGAACTAGAGATTGAAATGTTTTGATTTCTCTTAATTGTTCCTCATAAATTACCAAAGAGGAGATTTGTTTTGTTTGGTTTTCTAACCCAGCTTCATCAAAACCAAAAAATATCACACCTGAAAGGGGAAGTAGGTATATTGCAAGCATAGTTTCCCTGAGCTGATGAAGAAAACTTCAGACAACACATTCACTTTCTTTTTTTTTCCAATTTTTTAAAGTGCAAATTATATTGTTTGTTTGAAGCAACTGACATGTCCCATCAATTTGATTTTTATCATCCTTGCCAATGCGGGGTGATCGTGACTAGAACATTCGATGTTCCTATCTATAGAAGACAAGAAAAACCAGCATTCACATGGTAACAAATGTTGACAATTACCTTATAATTATATGTAGGTAATGTCAGTGAATGAACTGAAATTACTGTGGAAATTATGCTGCTCTGTTATTTCAGTCATAAATGAATAGCATTCACATTCTGAGGCTAAATATAATTTACAAGGAATAGAACCTCCCTGCCATTAATTAACGTGTGTATATTGTTCCTATTATATGTGAAGTGATCTTTATAGCTCCACTAGAAACAGAAAGATTCATCTGAGTTTGCACTAATGCTTTCCTGGTGCTACTTTTTTGATTTAAAACCCATCAAAGTGAGTACAGTGGGAGCAGTCAGCTTTTGGTATCAGCTTAATGATTCTAAGGCTAAAACATATTACGTACTGCTGATCTCCTGTCCTGCTTCTGTTTTGTTTTTGTAGGTCCAAGTGCAAGACAGCAGCCAACTACTTAGTGTGATGCAGCTTGTGCAAATTAACTGACTGATCTGTTGCTGATGTTTCCCATTTCTGTTCTCTTTCTGCCACTGAATTAATGCACAGGTAACCTTCAGGCACATCACAACCTCTTTGAGAATCTTACATCTTAGTGCTGCTTTTGCACAGTTCATTTCTGAAAATGGACTGTGTAAAATCAGCATTGTCTATTCCTAGAAGAAAAATAATGCCATCATCATCAGAGAAGCAGGGGGTTTTTACTTCAAGTAGGAAAATAACTAGTAGAAAACACAGGAATTTTCTTTTTTTGCAGTGTGTGCTTCCCAGCTATTTTACATGGTCAACCACCAGTCAAACTTGGGAAGAGACTTAATTCACTTTCTGATCCTCTTGCATTTCTAAACAATGCCTTCAAAAAGTTGTTAATGTGGTCAGGTACACTGAGGATATTCCTGTCAAGAAAAATGTTATTACAGATTATGCAAATTATATGAGAGTAACAGGAGAATCTGATGCTGTAAAGAGTAAGGATACTTTTGCTGGTGATGTAGCTGTCTGCCTGAAAATGGCTGGATGGTTGGACTGCAGCACAGAAGTGTTCATCTTTGGGTCAAATTTTGCTGCAAATTTGAGCAAAGATAGACAAATGGACTGGAGATTATGTAAGAAACATACCACAACACTTACCAATGTACTCATCTTGATCCACAAAACCATCCTCATTTTTGTCTATATCTTCTAAGGTTTCCTGGAAAATAGTTTTGCATTGAAATAGTTGAGAGAGAACTGAGTGTTCTGGGTACTCATCTCTTTGATCACCTAACATTTTGAGGCTTTGGCTTGCCCCCTGCATGCAGGCAAACATGCTCTCACTGTCGCCAGTGTGACTGCTGTTCATACAATGAATACACAAATACTCTTTCATGTTGCACAAGGAACATGCAATGATGCACAAATGAACTGGACATCATGCTTAAGTTTAAAGTTGGAGCAGATACAAGCTTGCATTAAACACTTTGCTGCCACATGTCAGTATACCTTTCCTTCTGTTTTGGTGTGAGTCCATGCCTGTGCTTCTTCATTCCATTTAGGAGCTAAATGCATTTAACAAGTCTTTCTTATACTGAAAGCTCTAAATCAAGTTTATCTCATGAAAAGCATCCCTTTCTGTTCCCCAATTAGCTAACATGTGTATCTCTTTCTAAACTCTGCATGGAAAGGCTAAAGAAGCACTTCAAAGCTCATTAAAAAAAAAAGAAAAGTAAAAGTAATGACAGTTTCTACTCTGCTTACTAAGACGACGATGTTTTTCATATGCTCAAACTCCTCTGGGTGAAGGAAAGCAGTGAATTCTTCACGAGTGGCAGCTAAATCTCCATCCAGATCTGCGGTTTTGAATCGTCTCTCATCTCTAGGCAGCATTTTCTTAAAACTGTGCTGATCAGTTGCATCTTGGAATTCTTCTGGATTTTCTACAAGTTAATCAAGGCAATCTCAGAAGTATGTTCCGCTTTAAACACATCACCACAACAAAGCATCTCAGTTTGTTGTTAGACTTGAGAAATAGGAAGGCTTCTTGCTAGGATAGCAGCTGTGTTAAAACGGGACTACTTTGCTGTGAAGCTTTCAATTCAGAGGCTTAGTTGGTATGATTTTCCAAGGTGACTTATTAAATGTCTGACTAAGCTTTCTGTTGCATCCTGTCATCCTATCTCTAGGATAACAGATTTTGCAGTGTTTTATATTAACCTTCACAGATTTTTTTTTTCTTTTCTTTTTTAATCTGATTTTGTAACCATTGATTAGGCAGTGTTTGGGGTAGATTTGACTCATACAAGTTTTATTCTTCTTGTGAATCAGCATGACCTACAGAACTTCTCTGTTTCAAAAAGCAAGCAAAACAAAGAGAAGTGGTTTCAGAAGATGGCAGACTGATTGAAATTATCTAAGTGCTACACCTCTGCTACAGGCAACCTAACAATTATTTTCAGATTGAAACAATTAAATTTTTCAATGTGTTCAGTGGCATAAAACAAAGGTATTTAATATAATTTTAAAAACAGGATCACTAAGTTGACTTCAAAGATGAAGAATAGTCATAACAATTTTGAATTTCAACATGTTTGAAAACACTGTTGAAAAAGGTGAGGCCAGGAACCACAGATGGAAATTTTAAGTGTGCATTAACACAAGACCACAGTGTTCTCCAAATCTCAAGGATTACAAAGAGCAAAGACAAAGGACTCCCAGAGATTCTGCAGCTGCAGGGACTGTGTTACGTATTTCCTTCTACAAATGCAGGAAGCTCCACTTAGATCTCAGGTAGAGTTTAAAATTATTACTGCTACTGGAAGCTTGCACCAGGAGCTGCCTCTATGGTAAGCAGATATCGTCTTCTCATTTTCAGCAAGTTTAAATGGTCAATTAATATTGATTTGTTGTTCTGTCAGCATTGCCCTTTAGCTTAAGTGATCTCTTCATCTCATTTTCCCTTAATTAACTTACAATAAGCAAAGGGAATGTACTGGGGGGAGGAAGATTCAGGTATACTTTTCAGTATGTGCTTCTTTTGCCTGATTTGCTAAGGGCTTTCATTTGCAGCTGATCACAGCCTGAAGCATGTTACTCTACAAGGACTCTCTTAACCAGTCACTTTGCTATAGCTTAGGTTCAGCCTAAATTTTTAGCACCTAAACTCTTTTAAAGATTTTGAAGACTGAACAAAAAAATGCACTTTATTTATGCAATGTATTATAATTTTTTTAAAATTAAATACCATTTTTAATGTTTACAACAGAATATAGATCTAACTGGAGAAGACTTTAATTCACCTTCATCAGGACATTTAATAATCCTTCCACAAAACCTTCTGTGTGCTGGAGACCCATGTAGTAAAGTCTGCAATAAGCAACTAATAAGTGCTTTTACCTTCTGTGCATCTCTAAAATGTAGTATGACTTTCCTGAGTCCTAAATGTGATGCCAAACTCCTGCTGACTGCGAGGCATGAAATCATGCTTTATAATCTCAGTAAGATTTGAGCATATGATCCAAAAGTGTTATCTTACCTAGGTAATAACCGTATGTGGCTTGTTTGTATTCTTCCCAGGCAATTTTATTGTCCTTGTTTACATCATAGTCCTTCCAAACTTTAGCCACATTTTCATAGATGTAGCGCTTCTGTACCCGTTTAATCCAAGTTTTTAATTCCTCTGTTGTGATATAGCCATCTCCGTTGTCATCTATTCTATCCACAATCTTCCTGTAAGAAAAGACTAGCACCCTTAGGAGCTGACACACATGCAGTTTGTTTGTAATTTAAATAATCTTCATCTGGTCATGATTTTCCATAAAAACGGAGTGCCCAAAATGTACACAGCTATCCTACTGGCTAAGGCCTTCCCGCATTTTGCAGGTTATTTTAAGGGCTATGTCTCCATTCATTATTCAGTATTGCTTTGAATAACTGAAATGGAATTCACATGATCAAAATTAGTGAATAAAGTACCTCACATATTACCTGTATTTCATAGCTTCTACCTACTAACTTAGGGGGACCTGCTCTTCACTTTTGTAGGTAGTGACCATGCTGAATTAACTGGAGACACTAACTTCACCTTGAGAGAAAACCTGCACTGGAACTTGCTGGAGGCAACCAGTGCAAGAATTTAGGATACATGGTCATTTCCAGTTTGTCTGGTGACTCTTCAGTAGACTGACATTAGGATGGAGTGAGGTATGTGACTGTGTAACACTGGGTATGTACACCATCCTATACTCATTTCTTCTCTTTCTTTCC
This sequence comes from Eubucco bourcierii, assembly GCA_013396675.1. Classification (NCBI taxonomy): domain Eukaryota; kingdom Metazoa; phylum Chordata; class Aves; order Piciformes; family Ramphastidae; genus Eubucco; species Eubucco bourcierii. The sequence goes on from VWZE01010641.1 coordinate 465,007, forward strand.
CAATAAAAAACTATGTAGCTTGTGTTGCCAGGAATGACTGTAACTTGCTAAAACAACAGCTAGTCTGCAGCAGGTCACCTGTCATGACTGGCATCTGGGACATATGCCACTGCCCTCTGTAAAGATGCAAGTCTTAAGTCCTGTTGAAATCAGGAGTGAAAGGTAGTGGTGTACTCCCAGGGAAACCTTCATCACTGAAAAGTTCTGCACATAGCTGCAGATAAAATTGATCTGAAAAACTAGGTTTAAAAAAAAAAAAAAAAAAAAAAAAAAGAGGCCATGCTTTCCTCTACCATTTTTCTCTGGAATAAATGTCTCAAGGGATGCCTGTAATTGCTAAATGCTACCAGTTTGGGTTTCAGCTTATAAAACTCTCTTCTGTGTCAGCTACAGGGGTAGATCAGAAAGTAGAACCTGCTCTTTAAAACAAGAATGCAGCTTTAATCCAACAACTTGTAGGTGTACTTGTGATAGTGTTGTTATATTTTATGCACTGGCCTGTGGGGAATTGTGCACCCTCCCCTAGGAACTGGGTCAGCCAGCATCAAGGCTCTTCTGTGTATCCGGATTGGATTTAGGCTCATCAGCAGTTTTATCCCTTGTACTGCTGCTCACGTGGTGCAGGAGCAAACTGTAGTTTGACCATTCACTGGCCAACTCCATATCATCTGAATAACAGTCCTCACGGGCTCAATCACATTGCTTATAAACTACTTATGCCATTTGTAAGAAGGGGTAAAAGCTGGAGTTGACTTGTCTAAATCCTGACTTGAGATTCAAGAGGTAAGTTCTCTAAAACTCCAGGCAGCCAGAAAATACACAATAAAGTTATTTTCAATTCAACATCCTGATTCTCCACAGAGACACTAGCCCTGCCCAACTGGAACTTCTCAGCTAGTGAAGCAATGTTTTTTCTCAAGCCTTAGTTACGGAAATGGCTTCCCACCTCATAAGAAGTTAGAGGGCATGTGCAACAGGTATGTACAGACTGCTATTAGAGAGATTCAAGGTGCGATTTGCAAAGACCTCTGGTGATGAAACAAAGTCAGGGCAAGGACAATGCTGAACTGTGACTGAATGAGGAAGGCTTCCCCTCTGGCACCTGATGTAAGTACAACCATCTAAACTCTGGCCTTGGGTTTTATAAGAAACAGAAATGTTTGTATTTTGAAGGTAATTGCTTTATGTGTTCTCTGAAAATGACAGGCCCATGACAAACGGCAGGCAGAAGGTTCAGTGCACTGTAGCCCCACTGCCCTGCTCATTATCCCCACTTCCACCCCATTAACGCAGTTCTTGGCTGCTACACCAGCATTGTCACGCTTCTCCAAAGCCCAGGTGGGTTGTGGTACTGTGCATGGATGGGCAGTGTGATTCTTCCTTTGTGAAGCGATTCTTGAGCAGAATCTGTGTTAAGGACAGGTACACACTCAGGTCACAATATGATTATGGGCTGGTATGTGCCATGATCTCAAACCACGACCATACTGTGCAGCTGCTTAACTACCTGCTCCTCCACAGAGGCTGCAGGTGGTTAAGCATACAGGGCTTTTTTCATGTATACTAGCTAGTTCCTTTCTCTTTGCTGGAAGAATTTGAAGGTAGCTTTGCATTACTGCTGTCTGGCCCTGGGATTCCCCTCCAAGCATTAGCTGATGAGATGACCAATGTGCTGTCACCCTTCCTAAGCAAGATAAAAGGACTCTCAAATGCAGCAGCAGCACGCACTTTACGGTTAGAGTGACAGACTGTTCCTGTTTTCTCCCAGAAAGCATTTTAGAGTAACTTTTCATTAAATCTGCCAGTTTAAAGCCAGTCACTTGCCGAGAGGTGACACTGTATGAATGGGGCTGTGAAGAAGGAATGCTTTAAACTTGATTCGCACTGATCTGCTCCGGGTAAGTGACCCAGAGGTAAGGAGCTGCAGCATCAAAGCTCTCCAGAAGTGGGTGAGGTCTGTCCAACATCGGGCACAGCACCACATACAGCAGCTCCCTCCACGAGGCTTATTGCTGTAGGACCAGAAAAGGCAGGAGAAAAACGCAGACGTGAAGAATTGTTGGTTTGCTAGTTTGCAAAATCGGTATGTGCCGAAAGTGTTAACCGCACAGGCTACGCTGGTTATACCCGGCTACGGGGCACTGCCACATGAGCAGGGACCAGCTTTCCCCTCGGAGCCGGGGAGCTGCAGCGTGCGGGGCACGCAGCGCCCAGCGGCCT
>VWZE01010641.1:467268-568725 GCA_013396675.1 Eubucco bourcierii
CCCCCTGCCACGTTTCCGCAGGCCGTCGCTGAGCCTCTTACCCTAGCCGCTGCCGGCTCTCCTCGGGGCTGAGTTGGTCAAAGCTCCGCGCCTCCTCCTTGCCCAGGAAGGCCTCGTGGTCGTACTGGAAGCCCGTCCGGTCCTCGTGCTGCGCGGCGCCGGGCCGCGGCCGCTCCTGCCAGGCTGTCGGCTTGCCCAGGTTATGCGGCAGCAGCAGCGCCAGCAGCAGCAGCGCCAGCGCCAGGCACCAGCTCGGCCCGCTGTCCCCCATACCCCGAGTCCCGAGAGTCCCGCCGCACTAGCGGCTCACCGCCCTCGCTACCCTTCCCGGTGCAGACCCGGGCCGATCACGGCCCCGCTTGCCGCCGCCGCTCCGCCCCGCTCCTCCCCCGGCCGGTCACGGGGGTGGTCGCGATTGGGCAGCGGCCGCCGGCAGAGTGGCCCGGCCCGGCGCCACGTCTGCAGGGTGATGGGAACTGACCGACCGCGGCCGAGGGAGTCCGAGGTGTTCGCGAAGGCGAACCGTCCAGGAAATCGAAGTGGGGAGGGTACGGTCCTTTTCCACTCGGTTGTCGTCTGAGTTTATCCTCTTAGGAAAACACGTCAGCAGAAAGTAGCGGCTCGTTCCTGTCACTATGGGTTGGTGATTTCTGCTGTCATCCCAAGTTGCTTAGGAAAGAACGGAAATATGAAATCAGGATTCTTTTTGTTTTCAAGGTAAGTAACAATAAGACTACAAGTAAAACAAAACGAAAGAAGGCCCCGTGACTGTGTCATGAGTGTTACTCAAATAAATAAATAAATAAATAGATGGATAAATTACAGAACGTTGGGGTGGGAACTGACCTCAAAAGACCCTTTAGTCCAATCCCTCTGCCAGAGCAGGATCACTTAGAGCAGATCACACAGGAGCACATCCAGGTAGCTTTTGAATAACTCCAGAGAAGGAGACTCCACAACCTCTCTGGACAGTTCAGGATTTCTGTCATACTCACAGTGAAAAAGTTTTTCCTTATGTTCACATGGAACGTCCTATGCTCCAGCTTGTACCCATTTGCCTATTGGACATCACTGAGAAGAGGCTGACTCCATCCCCCTGACATTTGGCCTTCACATATTTGTAAACATTAGTGAGGTCATCCCTCAGTCTCCTCCAGGCTGAAGAATCCCAACTCCATCAACCTTTCTTCAGAAGCAAAGTATTCTACTCCCTTCAACACCTTTGTGGCTCTGTGCTGGACTCTTTAGAACAGTTCTCTGAGGTCCTTGAACTGAGTGACCTAGAACTGGACACAATATTCCAGATGCACTCTCACCAGGGAAGAGTAGAGGAAGAGAACAGAACCCCTCCCAACCTACTGATCACAACCCTTCTAATACACTTCAGGATGCTGTAGGCCTTGAGCTTTGCTGGCTCATTGTCATCCTATTGTCCATCAGGACTCCCAGGTCTCTTTCTCCTACACTGTTCTCCAACAGGTCAGTCCCTAGCCTATACTGGTCCATGAGGTTGCTCCTTCCCAAATGCAAGACTCACACTTGTATTTCATTCAATTTCTCCCTGCCCAACTCTGCAACCTGTCCAGGTCTTGCTGAATGTCACAGCCTCAGGTGTGTCAGCCACTCCTCCCAGTTTGGTACCATCAGGAAACTTGCAGACAGTGCACTCCGTTCCCTCATCCAGATCATTGATGAATATATTGAATAGTATTGGTCCCAGTACTGACTCCTGAGCTGTCAATCCCCTGTGAAGAGCCGTGCCTTCTACTCCTTTTACTCAATTCACAAAAAAGGTGGAAATGTTCTCTAAAATCCTTTATCCACAGCACTTGTTTCTTGAAATACTGAATAATTTTCTCTGAACTGATGGTGGCTTATGTTTTAGTAGTATTACTATGAACGCCTCTGCTGAGAGAAACCTACTGCTACTGAATGATTAGTATTAATTAGGTTTAGACTTTAAGGTGCTATTTTTGTAATCCACACTTTTCCAGTAATGTGTCTGAGGTTTATACCCATAAGGTTTCTTTGAAATACTGCAAAATACCAGGTCTGCAACATCCACAATGTTTTTTAGCAGCAGCAGGCATGCTGGGTAGTTTATAAGCTTTTAATGAAACACTGGCAGATATTAGGGTTTTATGGGCTGGAAAACAGTGCAAATCAAAGAGCTTTGCTTACTGTTTATAGCATTTTCTCCCTGAATCTAACAATATTTATCTCATTTTTTCCATCTTGCATTTTGCTCTTCACATATTTACTTTGCCTTTCACAGATGTATTTACAGACAACAAACTATTTTGTATGAAATATACCTAGAGCTACAATATGCCAGTCATTGTGTGGGCCCACTTACCTGGATAAAGCCTGAGATGGTTTGTTTTGTACCCTTCTTTGTCTTCAGTCTGCCATTATCCTGGTGAGGGTATTCTTACATCTTTAGTTGGTGTTTTTGGACGTTATCAATTGTGCCTTTCTTGCAGCCACATAACCAATCCCCAAGGGAAGCAAAAACTCTTCTCAGAGCATATCACCTCTGTGTTTGTGAGTCCCATCTGCTAAAATACTTGATGGTATCATAGTGTGGTTTTCTGAGTAAGCACCTTTGTGTACTCTTATGTATACTGAAGTCCATATTAAAACTATAATGAGATTCAACCCTAAGGACTGAGGCTTACTTTGGTTTGAAAAGATATGGTGAAAGTAAGACTAATGTACCTCTGAACAGTTCTTGGAGTGCAAACACATCTCCAGTTAAAAACTCAGCCTGCAAAACTGCTTGAAATCTTCTGCTTCATCTAGATCTTTACAGACTGTGCAGCATTCCTAATCATCAGGCAAAGACATGCTGATGTTGATGCTTCTCTTCTGTCCTTTGCAGAATTCATTTGATTATTTCCTGCCCCCATGCAGTACCTCATGGAGCTTGGCTCCATTTACACAGAGATCCCTATGTAAATAGGTAAAGCACTGACACGCTCACTGGTTTTCTCATCAACAAATTGAGTACATTTCAGAGTCTCATGTAGCTATGATTAATAGTCCCCTGAGGCAACCTGGAGGAATGAGGGAGTGGATTTAACTCAGCAGTCCAGGCTCTCATGGTGGCACTTTGTTATCAGTGAATGATGGTTTTCCGAGGCTAGATGCTGAAACACAAGTGAGCTTAGCTTATTAGTGGTGAGTGTAGGGAAGTACCACTCTTCTCAGGGTCAGTGTGACATGCTGCCTGGTTTCCTCTGGAGGACTCTGGAAGGCTAGGTCTAAAACAAGAGCCTATTGCAGGACTGGAAAAAGTGTATTCTACAGCTCAGTCAGGGAGAACGCTGATCTTTGGTGATAACTCTGTTAATATTGCTAGGAGGTAAAGATCAACGCCTGCAAGAAGCAAATGGTTTCTAACTAATTGTAAGAATTTGTTTTTCAGAGAAGCTAAAATTGGAAAATATAACAGTTTTTCTCAATTCTACTATACTATGTAAATCCAGAATAAATAAATTATGGTATTCCGCTGTACACACAACATATGTTTGGTTTGAATGGGTATAGAACTAATGCATGTCACCTCAAATTAAACGATAAAAACCTATTTTGATTTGTTTTTTTTCTTTTTCCAGATTTATTTTACATTCCAATTAGCCTAATATGCTTTACTCAGGTCAAAGCAGCAGCACTATTTTTTAAAACCTTGTCTTTTCCTTAGGGCATAGACCACTTTCTTCAAAGTTATTGAAAAATGTCCATTGATAGCAATAGACTGCAGCTCAAGCTGTTTGTATAGAACACTGCTGTATGTTGTTGGAAATGTAATAGTGGCAGTGTCTCAGAATGAGCATTATGTGGCTAACTTGTTTCAGATGATCTGGTATCAGATGTAGTAGCACTTCCAACCAAATCCTGTTACATGTTAACTGCTCTCTTCATCCTGGGTGTATGATTGTAGATAGACCATAACTTTCATCTCAGCTTCTTTGGCAAACTATAAATTAAGAGATCAGAGCACAATCAGATCCCAGCCTGCAAGTAGCAGCAGAAACACTACAGAAGTGAAGTGGAGAAACTTTCTATAGAGTCATTTTGATTAGACTTAGTTTTGACCTGTCCTGACTACCTACTTCAGCACAACACCATGTCCCTGTTTTGGTTATTGTTTGTGTGGGTGTAGTCTATATCACTCACTCCTCCTCCTCTTTTTATCTGTTTGTGTCTAACTTGCCAGAAGTAACTTGGGATAACTTACCCAAAATAATCACACCAATGCCATGAGGTTGACAATCCTGTTTGCTCTGTGTGATAGACCACTTTTCTTGCTCTACACCTTCTCACCTAATTGCACTGTAAACTCTTCAGGCACAGATTTTCTGCTGTTTGTACTGATTAGTTTCTGGTTAGTGCTACTGGTTACTGTTTCTACTGATGTAGATATTACTGTGTAGTCTGGCTCACTTGGCCCTGATGTGAGTTGGCCCTTAAGATATCATTGCCAGTAAGCAGAGGTAACAAGAATTTCAGATCACTCAGAAACAGACCTGAAGTTTTATCTCATCAAGAATCTTTGTGATTAGTGTTTTTTCAAACATTTACATTTTCAAGTGTATAAAAAGATCCCTTGCTTCTGACAGCATGAATCTGTGCAGTGTATGTGCAATTTGCCCTGGTAATTACTTATGTATGGTGATAACCATAGCAACATCCCAGGTAGATAATGTCATGCAAATTACTGCAGCTCCAGGGATGGAAGATGTTAATACAAGTATGTACTCACATCCCTGGTCTTCAACATTTTGCAGCAACCCTGCCTTCCCCTCCCCCATATGTGCTGTTTTTAAATTTCCTTTCCTCACTATGATCAGGAAGGAAAAGGAAAGCTCTTGCTATTTTTCTCGTTGCTATTCACAAAGAGGCAGGGAGAGAGTGGTCCTTCAGTGTTTCTGTCATGAATAATTTTGTATGCACAGTGGAAATTCCACAGTGTATGTGGGGCATAAAAGTCTGGAGACTTGGATACACTGCCACGATCATGTTGTGCTTAAAACCAAGTTCCTGCATTTGTAAGCACCGAGTGTGAGCATGTGGGGGTGGAATTGGAGCCACGAATGTTTGGGCTGAGGTGTAAACCTCCTCAAATCATTTACAGAGGATATGGAAGAGCAGCTTTGTTTTTCAAAGCAGATATGCTGTAGCCGAATACTTACCAGGGCCAGGGCATTGTTACTGAAATGAACAGTGGACAGGAGGCTGGAAACAGTTATTCCTTCTTTGGTCACAAGCAAGACAAACAAACAAATCTCTATGAATGCTAGTTGTTGCTTAACCCTAGAACCCCAGAGGTATGAAAATAAGATAAATTTTTAACCTGAAACTGGAATATTTTGTTAAACATTTTAACAGGAGGAAAGATAATTGGTTAAGCAAACATTTAACTTTCCTGGTGAAGAATGAAATTGTTGCTGAATCTTTTTGCGTTGTGGTTAAATAGTGTGAATGTGGGTTTCAGTTCTGCGATGGGTGCTGAAGTTAACTGATTACTGAAGGCTGCACTGCCCAGGCCACTAAATGAGGAAATACCCTGATTAAAGAGGGTGGAGATTGTGGAGTGTCAGGCTGCAAAGGCAGCCAAAGGCGTGTATGTAATCAGATCCCAGTTTGCAAGGAAAATGTCCCCAAAGCAAATTGAGCTATTCATTAGGCCAGTAATGAATTGTCTTCATCATAAACACATGTTCTCCCTTATACAGAGCCATGGTGGGGAGTGGAAACAGCGTTGCTGAAGTCACTGAGCAACTTTATTTGTGCTAGAGGTAGTAGATGCAGAGAGTGTTAATTAACTGGAGATTGAAATACTGCCAATCTGTATCCCCTGGTATCCATACAGGGTATTTGTCACTCTTACAGATCTGCCTACAAAGCCCAGATTGTAAGGTTTCTTATTTTACCCTCTAATTTCCCTGTAAATTAACTATTCGATACTTTATCCAATGGTAGCACAGATAGCACTTTTCAGCTGTGCTAAACTGCCAAGAATTGCTATTGATGGCAGTGGAATTTGAGAGGCATCCATGTCTAGGTAATCCAGTTTATTGTTGCAGCAGACCTACCTGGTTTACAGCTGAGGTTTTTTTTAAAAACATATTCTAGAATACCTACTTAAGAGAAACAAACTGCACCAGAAAAAAAAAGTTATATATAAAGGCAGTCTTTTTGTCATCTGAGAGAAACTATGGACCCTAACTCTACTGGAGGTTTTGCCTGTCTGCCTGTTTTGCATATAGTAGGCGTTTCTTTGGCATTTTTATATTCAGAATGTGATTGTGGATGGCCTCTCTTTAGACTCCATATCACATACAAGGGAATAGTAGATGCCTTGGAATTACAGGGACAGCCAAATTGAGGTCCTGACAAGTTAAATCCACACCCTCTTTGAAATAAAATTCATAGTAGCAGCTCTGTTAGACTCTCAAAATCCTGTTTATAAACCAATATCTTTTTCTAGCCAATATCACACGTAGACAAAATACTTGACTGTAATTATCCTGTCCTCTGCTTGCCATGGCTAAGATATCTTCTTCAGGAATGAACTGACCACTGCCTAAACAGGTTCATGGGACAATGATGATCATTAATGGCATATTTTTTGTTTCCTTGTTGTCTTGTTGCTAAATCGTATATCTATATGAGTTTAATTTATTATGTTTACTCATAGAGTGGGATTAAAAATGAAATTAATTAAAAAGAAAAATGCTGCAAGCAACCTAGGAGTGCCTGAGAAATTCCATCATTTGTTAATGAAACTTGTAGCACTGGCATTCAGTTGAAGACCTTAAAAGTCCATCACAGAAACTGCTAAACGTTGCAAAACTCTCCTCACTGCTGCAGCAGCATTCCAGCACAGAGGAAAAGGTACGTGTGAGAAAAGACTTTCCTGGGTTAATGTCACATGTGGAGTTAACTTTGGGATTAGTGATCCTGGTTTTCTGCTCTAACAAGGGTGTTACCTTCCTCCCTATGCTCTCTCCTCTCCATGTTTTTATTCGCTTCTGGCTAACAAAACTGAGGGAACCTGCCAGCATGTGGAAAACTACTTTGTTAGCCAGCTGTGCAGTTTGTACTTAACTGTGTATTTCATCAGAAAGTAAAAGAAATAATAACATCAAATTCATATGTCAAAAAATCATGTGTTTAATAAATAATATTTGATGTACATGATTTTATTTAGTGTCTCTCCTTCCCACTTTTTCCGCCTCACCAGTTGCTCACCTTTACTAGTTTATGACATGATGTTCAAGGAAATGTTGCATTATCACATCCAGCAGACATCAAGGGAGAGAAATTGGCTTGTCATTAATAATCATTGTAAAACCAACCCTACAATAAACCTTGCTTTCGGCCGCACCCTCTGCTTGCTGGGTACCGAGGTGAAACAACATCCACAGCTCTCATCTGTTGATTATTTTTAACCCAGGGTTAAAATCTCTGTGTGCAAAAGTCATATGGAGATAGGGCTTATCACAGGGGTGAGAGATGCTTCAAGGCTGTACCTGCAGAGAGAGGATCCTGGAATGTAGGTATCCAGGGGAAAGGGGGAACTCAACTTTCTTTCCTAACTCTTTCCTGGAGTATTATTAAATATTAAGTCCTCCAGTGAAGACTGGCCATTTTGTGTCTCTGCCATGGAAGGAATGGCACAAGAAACTCTGTTTAAATGGTTTGCTTTCTGAAACACCCGTGGGTTCCTTTGTTAGTCCTTTAGAGATACCTAAAAAGGCTACTATGGCTAGTGGCAGTTTTGGCTGTGTGAGGTGTTCCTGTGGCTGCCTTCAGGTTCCTCCTACCTCTCTCCCTTCAGACCTGACAGTGGCTTCCGTGCTTCAATTAAGGTCTTCATTTGGGAAAATGCTGGAACCTAACAGCATAGCTTGCAGTTCTAAAGCAAGCTGCTGAAGAGATGCTGCAGGCTTGCAGGTGTAAGTGGAAAGAAACATGAACTTCAGCCCTCAATGGACAGTCTGGTTTTCTGGGAGAAGCAGAATAGATCTGGCTTGGAAATTAAAGGGGGAAACTGCATCTACGCTTAGATTTTTAAATTTTTTTTTCAATAATCATCTAGCACAATTGCCTGCTGAAATGAAGCTACCTTGGAATAGAGGGATTAGTATCCTGCAAAAGAGGTCTGTCCAATGTCCACTGAAATTGTTTTAGTAACTTTTTTGGGTGAGTTTGGTTTAATTGCCAACAGTGCAAAACTGTGCTGTGTGGCTTTTAGGGCAGGAAGTGAAGTGTGCTGTAAGCAATTCGAATTCCTTTTGCTCTTTTTGAATCACTAGTTTTTATTTAAGTTTATCATATAAATCATAAACTGTACATGACCTTAAGTACAGGCATAACATACATTTCTGTGATTAAATAGAGAAACTGTGCTCTTTTAACTGGACAGATGGAAATTGTATGAGGTTTTTTTGGCAAGACATTTTAAAATTCCTTATTTTTCCAAGTCTTTGAGTTCTAACTTATCTGTTAAGGATACAGAAGTGCAATTACACTAAAATATGCTCACAAAGGACAACACATCAACTAAATGTCTTCAGACAACAATGTATGAGTGTCCAAAGACTTGCTTGAAAGAATTTCATGTAGGGTATTGCACTCAATACCTTTTCCAAGCTTTGTTGTAGATTGGCTGTTTGGAGTTTACAAACCATTCAATCAGAATGCAAGATGACTGCAGCTATGAGTGTGCATAAGTAGCATTCCTGTAGGAAGGAGTAGCTATTTAAATATGTTAATTAAATGAAGTCTTAATTTCCAATTATTGGTTTTGTTTGTAGCCCTTGAGGCTGCAGCACACTGGTTCCTAACTGACCACAAATATAGTGAACTGGATAGGCAAAACCCCTAAACGTTCATGGAAAAGCATAGTAATTAGTGCCAAAATTGTGAAGTGAATAAGAGATTATTTAGATAACCTGAATTATAGACTGAAAGATGCTATAGTACACCGCTGTAAATGTCAGTGAACCAGTCAAGCTAATTTCTTGCCTGTGAGGTAATGTTGGAATGTATATTATATGCACTTTGTTTAAATATAAATATGGGATTATATTTTAGCTTGTGAAACAGAATCATATAGGCAACCAACATTACATCCAGGATCTCCTATGAGTGAAAACTGTTGTGTCAAATGCAGTTAGTTTAGTAGGGCTGATGGGCTTTATTCAAGGTTCCTAGAATTTATCTGCCAAGCATAAATAATTATTTAACAACTAATAGGGCAAGGCCAGAAATATAATAGCTTTTATGTTGAAATTAACATCAAGTGATCTGTAGACATCTGCTAAGCAAACCAAATGTGGTCTATGTGCTGCATGTTTTGCCTCACTGCCTCAAAATAACAAGCAGTGGTTATATTTGGAGGGGCAGTTTTCCTTGTTAAAGTGGAAAAAAAAATGCTCTGATAGAAAATCACTTGCACTGTTAGGATCAAGTGTGTGGCAAACATTAAATAGCCCTACAAATTTAAATAATGCTCGATGCTGAGATTTCAACCTTGCAAATGCTTGTTTCCTGATGTGTGCTCACTGTGGTTCTGTGCAAAATGCAAGTCCTTCTGTGTTAGAAAGAAAGCAAAGTATTGCTCAGTATATTCCAGCCTTCAGCTGTTGCAGCTTTCTGGCTTCCAGCAATTATTTTTTTCCAGAACGACCAGAAGTGTGAGGGAAGCATAAGAAAAACCATGGCATCAAGAAAGCCTGACAAAGTTCCAAGCAGCAAAGACCCTTTCAAAGTGGATGCTTACTGTTGCCTTGCAGAGATCTGCATTGTGTGTGTAAGTGTTTGGGTTATGTGGATGCCAGAACAGAAAATGTACTTCCTTTGCTTGAGAGCACCACTCTTGGCATGGTTTGTTTGCCTTACTGCCTGTTGCAGTTCATCTGCTTTCAGGACCAACCATTCAATCTTTGGCATCTTCTCTATGGGTCTTGGCCTTTCCTCTGTTTTAGAAGTATTATAAGGAGGTTGAATTGCTGAGTAGGGAACGTAATCCTTGTGAGGCCAAGTCTGAAGATGTTAGTAAACTGAAAGGACTGTGCCGGCAATTTACTGTGAACGATGCAGGAATGAATGAGAGAGTCATATTCATTGTGAGAGACTCATATTCATTGTGCTTATGTATGCTCAAGTTCTTTATCTCCATATTTAGGTCTTTTAACAAAATAAGACTAGGTCAGCTTGACTTTCTTGAATGAACAAAGCAGTAAATGGCAAAACCTCAACAAACAGACCCCGTAAATGTGTACTACCACCAGCAGCATAACTAACACTGAACCCAAGATCCTGTGGGGTTTGGCAGTGACACAGAAGACGTTGTTCTGAACAATCTGGGTTCCCTTTTATACAGGAGCCTTGGCACCAGCCTCACTGTAAGCTGGCTCAGGCTTTTATAGGGGCAATGAAGGCTGGGCTCTGCGCTGGACTCTGTGTCTCTGCCCCAGGCTTTCCTGAATATAAGAGTGCAGCCTCAGGCTGCTCTGGTGTGAACTGCCAGGAGTCCCCAGGGATTTGTCTGCCAGCTGGGTTAGCCAGAACACACAATGCTCCAGCCAAAGTCAACTTCCCCCTGTAAGGGCAACCACAGCAAGGAAATGTCAGATGCTGCCTGGGCCGATTCTCAAACCACAGCTCACCCTTCTAAGCAGGGATTTCCCCAGTAGATAAGTGGCAGCAATCTGCCCTGTGCTGGCAAGTCCAGATTCAGCATCTCATAAGATTTGTGGGTCTGATCCTGCTCTCAAGCAAAGTGCAAATCAGGACTAAGCCTGCTGATGAAAGTGAACATGGCCTGGTATAAAAATGGCTTTGGGGAAGAACCAGACTTTCTGATTTAAAAGGCTCCTTGCAGTCCCTAGTGCAACACAAGTCAGTCAGTAAGAAAACACAGCACGTGTTGGAGTGTTCACATTTGCTAAACTTGTGAGCAAGGACTGGCCAAAGATGAGTGTATACAAACTGGAAACTGTACCTCTAGCACTTATCATCGTTACTTCTTTCTCCTCTCTCTGTAGAGTGCCCTTCCTCTAGCCAGGCATTTTACTGGCAGTGCAAAAATTGCTGGATAAAGAGCAGTATTTTCTTTCGTGTTTTCCTCTGAAGGTGACTATAGCTGTTTGTTTCTTCCTTTGGCTGTCCCTCGTGCTTCCATCTGGTCACTTCACGTGCAACTGGAAAACCCTACTGTGTCTCCAAGGTCAGGCACTGCAATTATCATGGACCTGTACATGGCCCTGCAGATAGGGACATCACACAGGTGAGGAAGGGTAGCATCACTCAGTGTAAAAAAGACCAGAAGGGTCCTTCATTTGATATCAGGGCCACTTACTGTTCCACACACTCACTTGCTGTCCTGCCATAGCTGGCTGGCAGGGAACCTGGACCTGACAGGTGTTGTGCAGTTACTAGAAAGCACCTTTTTCTACCTCACCAGTGTCTGAAATGTGGCCAGCCCTGTGCTTGGTTTTAGTGTCTTTTGTTTCTATGTGCTGCTCTTCAAAGAGCAGAGATATATTCTCCAGAAAAATTACATTTTGGCCTGACTTTTATGCATTTTTTTCTCTCTCTGACTGAGAATATTCCTTTGACTTGGGGCTGTCTTTATCTCTTTATGTCTACCTGGCAAAAATAAGGTGTGGCTGTAGAATGTTGGCCTGTCTTAACTTAATTGGCAGAGGTAATAGCAGGAGTTAACAATGACTGAGTTAAATAACTGCCACAACGTTTATTCCACTTTTTGGGTGGTTTTTGCAGCTTGTCCTGAGTACTAATGCTACTGTGGATAGGATGCAGCTGTGTTAGCTAATGGGAAACAGTTTCAGTATTACAGATTAACATCACCCAGATGCATCCCTCAGCATGTATGGAATCAATGCTAAAAAACTAGAGATAGACAACAAAGCAGAGAGGGCTGACCCCTATGCAGAACAACTTTAGAGATACCATGTCAATGGAGGTATGGGGGGAAAGTGAGACTTCTGCTGTAGTGCTGGAGGTATTTGCCCATGCCAGAAAAATTATGACCGAGACTGTTAAAACCTTTCCCATGATGCTTAATTCTGGAGCGCTGGCAGAGACTGTTTTGTGCTGCAGAACAACCTACCACTGCCTCAGATGTGGTAGAAATAGAGCATGAAAACTGGGCCTCAAACCCTGAACAAGGATATATGGATGTTACCTGCCACAGGCTGATCCCTGGGGCTCTCATGTCTTACCCTATGGCATGGCTTATGTAAGCTGTCAGGCTAATGAAGGTCCACGGAGCTGAACTGAACATCTGGGCTCTGCAGCAGCAGCCAGTACTTCCCACTGAACTGTGCCTGCTTGGTCAAGTCTAGAACTTGGATCTATCATGCTTGCAGGTGGTTTTTGGATGCTAAACCAAACAATGCCTCTCTGTGCTCATTCCTTGTCCTGAAAAATGGCACAGTTTCCTGTTTAGTCCAGGAGAATTGGACCTTTAGGCTTGAAAATCTCAGTCTTTTGGCTAACAAGATTTGTCCTCAGGACTTCTTCTTGCATTCTCCTTTGTACATCTATGTGCTGCTAACTTTGACAGAGTAATGGGAATGATCTGCATGTGGACTTGACCCTTCTGTTGTAAATAGAATCACAAAATCAGTCAGGGTTGGAAGGGAACACGAGGATCACCTAGTTCCAATCCCCCTGACATGGGCAGGGACACCTCACACTAGATCAGGCTGTCTAGAACCTCATCCAGCCTGGATTAACCATGTCCAGGGATGGGGCTTTGACTACCTCCATGGGCAGCCCGTTCCAGGGTCTCACCACTCTCATGGTGAAGAACTAGTTCCTAAGTTAAATAGCTAGTTTTTCTCTGCAATATGTGTTCTGAGTGAGATGTCCTGAAGATTTTTAGGGGTCATTGAGGTGTAGACTGGCATAGACTGGCTTTCTATCCTAAGCCAGTGGAGCTTTGCCACTGAAGATCTGATCCAGATCTAGGACAAGTCTACAGCCTATATCTTGCTGAGTGTTTGTGTCACACGCAAACACTCTGGAGTTTTGGCAAATCTTGCTAAGGCCATGTGTACCAAATGATGAAATAAGTCATCAATCCTACCCTTTATATTGTGGCTCTCAGTTCGAGCCTTTTGTTTCCTGCAGGTAAGTCGGAAACGCCAGAGGTTGCCATTTGTGCGGGCCCTGGCAGGGATGCCAGCCGTGCCCTGGCAGCGCCGCTACTGCAGCAGCCCCACCTGCTGTTGGCCAGGGAGGAAGCGCCTGGGTCCTTCCTGCGCTCCGACTGTGCCAGAACTCGCTGCAGGCTGTCCCAGCGCTAATCGCCCTCTCACGCCTCTGAATTCTCTCTTTTACACCCAACTCTTTGCCATCCTTATGTCTGTCATACCTTATGTTGATTCTAAGGTCTTCGGGGTAGGAAGTAATCTTATCTCTGCTTGTAAAGCACTAGGTAAATTTACACAGAGTGTAAGTGCTTCAATAACCCTGATCTCTTGCTTTTGCCAGCATTTTATTTTAAGGGCTGTCTGTGAACGTGAATAATCAGAAGTTTCAAAGGCAAAGGTCTAATAAGGGTTACTGAGATAAGCACTGAGGTCAGTACTGAGATTTATTCTAATCTGAGGAGAGAGACTTTATATATTTTCTTTTTTTTCCCCCCTCTCTTTAGAAATAAGAACACCATAAACAAGTCTGCCTAGAATAAGAAAGAAAATTAATGTGAGACTTTTCTTGAACAATACTTGGAAAAATAATAGAATCTTTAACAATGTATTAAGGGACTTAAAAAAAAAAAAACAGAAAAAAAAAAAACCCAACAAAAACCCCACCAACAAACCACCAAACAAACCAGAACTGCTGCTTTTATGAGTATGAGATGAGCACAGTGATCAGGAGTAAGGCTTAGCTACAGAACACAGTTCATTTGAGACTAGGATGCTTTTGGAGCAGAAGATGATTTTTTTATGTCTAAGGACTTTACATATGTATCTGTTAGAAGGAAGTTCTGCAATGCACTTCATCTCATGCTTCTTTTCAATAACCACTCTGTTTCAGTCAAAGTAGATGTGCAGAATCAGGATCTAGACCATCAACTTTTCTTACCCCCAAACAAACCTACAGTTAAAAGTAATCACTGTCTCCCCAACTACTCTCTTATTTTAGAGGAGTTTACTAGCCTGTAGTGTGACACATTACACTGCATTTGGGATTAGAGAGCGACTCACAACAGCAAAACCCAGGGCTTGAATGCAATTCCAAATGCTTTACTTATGAAGATCTTTTAGACTCATGCATTAGAAATGAAAAATCAAGAATGCATGAGTGTACATGTTGTTATTCCTACTTTTAAGTTATGATATGTACAGGTAGAAGTAGAGTGAAATGTAATTGTTACTTAGTTTGGGAGAGTGTATGGTTCAGGGTAGTTTATATAATTTAATTTGTTACTGAACCTAGCAGAACTAAAGTTCTGTCATTACCTGAGATGGACAGAGCTTTTTCTAAGATACCTGCTGTGCAAAACTAGCTTCAACTGGCATTGTAAACACCTTTGTATTGGTGACATAGAGTGTGTTTTACATCTGCTATAAAATTTTTATTTAAAATCTCTTATTAAGTTCTTACATCATTTTGATAGGCTGATAGGGTAGCTAATAGATAACATTGAACACCTGCTCATTTCCTGCATGTTGAGAGCTGAGTTCATTACGAAGCAAGATTTTAGAAGTCAATAAAACACAAAAATGCTTAATGACCAGTTCTTAACAGATAACAGTGATATTTATTTTATTCATGAACATAATATACTTTCTCTCAAAAAGACAGTTTAGACCTTAATTTTTAAGAAGATGTTTGGATTTCTTAGATGAGTAAATGTGTTTACTTGTGTCTCTGCCTAATCTACTTTGTGTCTGTGTAGCCCAGCAGGGAAGGCACAGCGCTTTTTGATATTCTCGAAGGGGTGAATGTACTTTGCTCTGACTATTGGGGAGGCACAGCAGTGGTTCATATACCACGTGCAGGTTCTCCATAGAGGCTACACTTTACCCTGTAAGAACTTAAAATGTCACAACTGCCACAAACTGCAGTGATTCCAGAATGTCAGTGCACGATGTACAGAGGAAAGAGAACAACCATAGAATGGGAAGGTTGGAAGTGGCCTCAAAGATCATCTAGTTCCAACCCTCTGCCATAGGCAGGGACACCTCCCACTAGTACAGGTCACTCAAAGCCTCATCCAACCTGGCCTTGAACACCTCCAGGGAGGGAGCAACCACAGCCTCCCCGGGCAACCTGTGCCAGTGTCTCACCACCCTCACTATAATGAACTTCCTCCTAACATCCATTTTAAATTTGCCCTCTTCCAGTTTAAACCCATTGCTCCTTGTCCTGTCATTACAAGACCTTGTAAATAATCCCTCCCCAGCCTTCCTGTAGGCCCCTTTCAGATACTGGAAGGCTACTCTAAGGTCTCCTGGAAGCCTTCTCTTCTCCAGGCTGAAGAACCCCAACTGTCCTCATAGCCGAGCTGCTCCAGCCCTCTGAGTATCAACAATGCAGCTGCTGCATTTCTTGATATCTTTTAAAGTATCACCACAGGTTTGTTAGCTACATTTAATTTCACATTTAGCTATATTTAATTTCACTGCAAGATTTTGGTTACCCTTTATAAACATGACAGTTTAACAAATGTATGATCATGGCTGTGCATGAACTCACTCTACTCAAAAATGGAGCAAATCAGAATCAGAGATCCTCCAGCCTCACTGCTCTGACCAGGGACTCCTCTCTCAAGCTGCTGGCCATACTTCTTTTGATGCTGCCCAAGATACAGTTGGCTTTCTGGGCTGCAAGTGCACGCTGCCAGCTCATGCTGAGCTTCTCACCAACCAGCATGTCCAAGTCCTTTCCCTCAGGATGGCTCTCTATACATTATATAGAGGTAAATACATTATATAGAGGTATTTCATTGTTTACTCAGGTTTTTAGCTAAGCATGTTAGAAATATCTGAGTTAACCAACAATCCAAACAGCCCTCAAGAACATAGCTGAGGGAAGATTTGTAAGGGGAAATTATTAATTTACTAAGTCTACTGCTAGACTTGGGAAAAAATACACAACTTTCTGGGTATAGAAACCATCCTTAGGGCGTTTCAGAGGGATTGATGGCAGCATTTGCTATGTTGAAAGCTCAGTGGATATGAACTTATGTCTGTTTGGCTCAATTACTGTGCTCTGAGCAATGTAATTTAAATATTGTGTGTTTCCAGAAGGTTAACGTTGCTGGTACACTTCATGCTCTTCACTGTAAAAAGCAAGCACTTTAAAAACAAGTGACAATCTTCCATTTACCACTCTGCAATCAGTGAAACTGTTCTGTTAAAATGGAAATTTCCAAAGCTAAAGTCAATTAAAGTGGGATACTTACGTTTGTTAGGCTCTTCACTAGCCCATGTGAAACAAGTGCAGAAGTGACACTGTAGAACTGGTGCTAAGGGGTAGGCAGCACATTGAGCAAGTTGTGGGCTAACTTTGCTTAATAGCACTTTCTATAAGGGGAAAAACTGGACTCTGAAGGTGGAATTCTCCACCTTTGCACAGTTTGATATCAAAGATCTGATATTCCTGGGGCAGGCACTTGCAGAATGATATTACCACAATGTTACGAATCCGGTGGCTTCCCTGGGAGCTGTAGTGCCACCATTTCACTTGTAGCAATATCCCATGTTCAAACTAGAGCAAGCCATGTTTTTACTAGCAAAAAGTATCCTCTGTGTAAATCAAGTACCCTTGAAGATCACATCTATTGACATGACTGTGATAATTTTCCCTTCTCCAGGTATGCTTACACAGATTACTGTGAAGCAAGGTAAGGTATGGTCTCAGGATACATTTGTCTATGCAGTACTGGGAGCAGACTTCCAGTGAGGGAGAGCACAGACAAGCTGTTGTGAGGTGGCTTGATGAATTCACATAAGCTACTCTTGCAGTGATTCCTTCCTATAGTTGTATTCTAGGATAAAATACTACTCCTTGATTTAGTCTGGATTTAAAACAAGGTTCATTTCGTGCTGTTCAATAGCAGATACTGTTGCTGGTTTCTTCACAAACATTTTGGAAATCCAGCTGCAATGTAGCAGACTTTGCAGAATGGTTGTATATATTTAGATTATCTTTTTGACTTCCAATCACTTCAATTAACTGCCTCATGACTTTTATGTTACACGACATTGCAAAAGATGCACCTGACAGTTTTCTTTCTGTTTTCATATTGTTGGAAGAGGTTTGGAAGATTGATCTAAGTATATTCCTGAAAGTTGAGATGCTTCTCTGAATCATTCCAATTTGCTAGAGGAACATTGTGGTCTTTGTCTTGCTGAAGGGCAGCCCAGGATCTTAAAAGTCCTTTTGAGATTTACAACCTCTGATTCTTGGAATCAAAATATAAGCACCTATGCGGGGATTTCCAGCAAATTCAATAAAAAAATCTTCTAAGAAATACATGCTGTCACATGCTATGTTGTCTTCTGGGCAGATCAAAAATATTGTACTTCAACATTTCTCATGGAATAGCTCTATTTTTGTCTCAATAGCATGTGAACAGAAGCTGGACATGACAAGAGAATGCAAGAGAAAATCAAATATGAACAAGAAGTCCTTTTTTACCCATTTATGGAGTGGCTATTTGTCAGCATCTGGTAAGTACATATCTATTTTAAGGAGTAGAAGAACATTTGAAATGTGCCATTCATATGTGAGTTGAGTCCTAAATGTTGCTTGTGGTTATGAGTCTGTCTTTAGCATATTGCTGTGTGCTGCCCTAAGGCCTTTAGGTCACTTAAACTTATCTTTAGGTCATGTAAACTTATCTCAAATTTAATTTGCTTTCAGTTGTAGTATTAATTCAGGGGATGTTATAGTTTGTTTGATGGGAAAAGAAGAATCTGTGATTTTTCTTTTCATTTTGCAAACCTCATCATTTTGGAATCCTAAATGAACTGTTAAAAGAACTATTTATTTTAAACCTATTATAGAGATGTATTTTGACAAAGAGCATGCATGATCTTGGTAGTGCATCAAGGCAAAAAAAAAAAAATAATCCCAAATGGTCTTTGATTTTAAGGAAAAGACTTGAACCATTGTCAAAACCAAAGTATATTTCATGTGCTGGAGTCCTGATTCAGCAAAACATGTAAAAAAGAATTTCAAGCACAGTGAGCTTTGGTGGCAGTCGCTGAACTTGGTTGCTTTTACTGCTGAACTACTTGCTTCTCAAAAATCCCAACAAAACAGAACACTTGCTCACAAAACAGTCAACAAAAATAGTGCAGTCTTTCTCCTTTTCCACATCCTCAAGCAGTATTTCTCACAGTGTTTGTATTATTCAAAATGATTTGCTTTAATCTGAAAGACTTAAAGTTTTAAAAGTTCCTGCATTTGCTTATGTTTCTTTTGCTGCTTAGCTGACAGAAGTAGCTTGTATGCTTTTCCATGTCCTAGTAATCTTTTATTCAGATATGCTTTATGCAATAGACATACTCACTGCTCTTCCTCCTTCTCCATCACCAAGTGTCTTAGAATATGCGTGCTGACACCAAATAAATTAAAGCAGTACTCTTTTTCTTAATGGAAAATGCCTGGTAAGGCACTCTGATTCCCTACATCCCTCTGTTTTTCAAGCAGACCAGGGTTATAAGAGAGTTTTCGGCCAGACAAATGTTTTATGGCAATAGTGCTTTATGTTTTTGTAACACCCTTCTTCTAAGGGGCTAAAATGCTTTACAGCAGTAATAAATTAAGCCTTACAACATCCTATGTGGTAGGTAACTATTATAGGCATTTTATGGGTGCCAGACTTCATGGAATGAGTTGCATTCAACATACCACCACCCTATGAACAGGCATTCAGAGTTTCATCCTAGAATGATCATGTGAATGCTGTCTACAATGGAGTCTATAAAGGAGGTACCTACAAGGCAAAGCATTAGGACTTTTAGGAGCAGCATTTGTCTTCAGGCCTTGCACAGAGACCTTTGTGAAAAACAAAACAAAACAAAAAAAACCCCAACCAAACAAACAAAAAAAAACCCCAAAAAAACCCAAAACCCAAAAACCCTCCTCCAAAACTCTGTGAAGAAGGCTCTAATTAGGAACTAAGAAAAGTTTTGGAATAATTTGCCATAAAAACCTCACCAAAGTAAAAAATGATGGAACGGAGGTTCAGCAGTCTGGAAAGAAAGCTGGAAGAGAATCTGGAGGCTAGTTCTGGAGAAACTGTGATATGAAACATGTAAATTTTGTGACCTGAAGTTGCAGCATATGGGCTGGAATTCTGGTTGGTGAGTTTAAAGAGAAAGGTAGACAGTTAATTTGGAAAGAATAAAGCTACATCCTGTATGCATATATGTATACCTGTCAAAGTGGGGAGGTTCTCGGGCAGAGTGCACAGGGGTATAGAAAAATCTAAACTAGCTTTTAAAATGAAGCTTAATCATTGTATGGATGGCTATGTAAGGTACAATTGTCTGGATTAGCAAAGATTAAGACTTTAATCAGGGAGAGGCCCCTTGCAAGATAAATTAACATCCTACAATAAACTCAGTGCTTCATGTCATGCTTTTTGTCAAGTTGTTAAAAAATCATATCATACAGGAATAACCTCATTATTCTGTTGAGATGAAACAGGGAATACAGGCACCAAAGAATATCTTCTCTCCTGAAATATTCATAAGTTTTTTGTTTTCTTTTTCTACTGACACAAACAGTCAAAAAGCAGCCTGGAGGAAATGTCCTTCGCTTTTGGAAAATGAGTTGGTAATTTATTCGCATAAGGCCATGTAGTCATTTTGAATTAGCACATTGTGGAATCTACTAATAAAACGAAGTCAGTTTACATTTTAAACAACCTTTAATATTTGTAGAAGTAAATATCCCTTAATTTCTTGGCAATTTAGATGTAATGGAAATTGTCAGAAATTTTAATTTCTCTCCGTTTAGCTCACTCACAATGGCTGTCAAACAGTCAAGTGATATGACGTAAAGTACTGCTAATCGTTTCAGCACACGACAGTACTTCAAAGGTAAGGCAAAGGATGTGCAGACACTAATGAAATTTTATTATCAGAACATAGAATTAGAATTGTGACAAGAGACAATGGTGGCAGTGACATGCAGCTAGAATGTTAAGCTTCTGCAATCTCCAAGCTGAGTCTCACAGACAAAAATAGCTGGAGCTACAGACTTCTTAATAGTCTCAAATGGAAATTGAACAGGTTCAGTTAATCAAATGAACAAACTATAGGGAATTACCCAAAAAAGAGGCTCATTCTATATTTTCAGGCTATTAACCTGCATGGCCGTTATGTCCTGTTATAATGGTGTGGTTTGCAATCCATGTGTTGCTTCTCACAGAACATGTGTTTTTGTAATTCATAGAGAAACATGTAAAGCTCATAAGACAGCCTTGCTCCAGAATGGTATTTGTAAGCACATGCTTGGGCAGACCCCACTGAAAAAGCTGGCTGTGTTTCACTTGGCCAAGTCAGTCCTGTCTGTGAAATAGAACTGCTGTTTCTGAGTAGGTGAGCAGGAAAAGTTTGCTTCAGATCAGACAACTAATCCCAGACATAGCCAAATGATGAATTTAACTGCCATGTGGGAATCCATTACTATTTTGGCATTCACTAAGATAGTTCCTACTTTACAGAGAATCTGTCAGGTGTTAAGGAAGAAACAGCTTTGATATTAGTGGGTTCAGTTGAATTTAGTCCTTGGGTATTTGTAAAGTAGCTGTCACTGTCCTCAGTGCACTTTCCCAAGTCTCTGAACTGTTGTAGGTGTCCTGTTGCCCTTAGAACCCCAGCAGGTGTAAGGGGAAACAAAAAATGTCAACTGGGATTTATTAAGTTTACTCTTTTTTTTTTTTTTTAATTTCAGTTAAACTCATTAACAGTGGTCATAGTCTGGAAATTCCTCTCTTCTGTGGAGACCTGTCCTCTGCTAAGAGATAGAAAAAGTGTTTGAGAAGAGCTGAAAAAGATCATTGTATTCTGGAAGTGCACTTTAGGTGCTTCTAGAGCATGTCTGTTCCCTAGGAATCCTGTATAAATGTAAGGGCTTATGAAAACTCATAGGAAGGAACTCTTTTGCAACCTCTGCAGTATGCATCCAGCAGGAGGTCTGCAGTGTCAGGCTCTGATTTCCCTCCTCCATCTGCAGAGTACCTATTGGCTTTTGGGAATCAAGCAGAAGTGTTCTGAGCATAGAACTAAGCCCAGGAGATTGTTACTGAACTCCTCCTGTGCGCTGGAGTAGTGCCCATTCCTTCAGAGCATGATTTCTACCCATGGTTTTGGTAGGGATGGACAATGCATTGTTTTCTTTGGGAGACACTTCTGCAGTCTGGCTGATCTCTCAGCAAGAAGTGAGGCTTTTCTCTGCGTAGTGTAAAGGTCACAAAAGTCCCTTCTATAGAATTCCACAAAGAGGGCAATAACACTGTTTTCTAAATAAACCAGTAAAGCCACAGTATACATAACAAAGGTGTTGCTTTGGCCTGGCAGGGTAGTCCAGATTTTTGAGTCCTTTTCTACTGTCTGTGCCTGGTACTTTCTGCTTAGAGTTGCTGCATTTTCATTCCAGGGAATGCTTATCTGGCCGTGTAACTCTATGCCATTGTTCCTATTCTTTGTCTATGGTGGCTGCACTTTTTCTTTGCTGTTTTCTTCTAAGCCCTTCCTTCTTTTCTGTGCCCCCCCCACCCTTAATCTTTCATTTTCTTTCTCTGTAGTCTTGCAGAGGGTATGTCCAGAGAGTCCTAAAATTGATAATTCATGTTCCCTCGTGCTATGTCCTGTGCACACTGCCGCTCCCCTGCCAGCAGTGAGTGTACACATGCGAGGACTCAAGCTATGCTAGTACAGATACTTGCCAAGGGCAAACTGTAACCCAGAGTGCTTGATCATTAGCTGAAAGCAAACTGCACATTGTACATGCACATATGTTGTCTGTTTACAGTTTTGATTCCATTGCTAAGTTATGCAAGTCTACCAGTCAGGGAACAAAACCAATACCACATATGTTTGGTGACTAACCAAAGACATAATTTGTTCTCACTACAAAAAGGGGGAGGAGGGGGGAAAAAAAGAAGTTAAAAGCTTGTACTCCACTTAGTAATGCAATTTGAAACAGAGGTGACACATGGTTTGAAAATATTTTGAGTGTGGAGTTAATAGTACATCAAGAGCAAATTCTGAATGGGCAATATTCAGCTGTGTTGCTGCAGGGAGAGGAAACATTGCCACATGGCTTATGCAATCCAGCCAGCACCAAGCATACGGTGAGTATCTGCAGCAAACTGTTCTGCAGAATTTAACTACTAAGTAGCAGTTCCCACTAAGATTTATGCAATCAATTCACCTACAGCTGAATACCCCTGAAAAGTGGCCATAAAAATTAATCCTTGTTACTAGTTTCTTCAGGAAAGGAAAAGTTCTGTTCCTGGGTCCCAGACTGTAGTGCTGTGGCCTCTCTCCAGCTCCACAGCACTGACCTGGAGAAAGCATTTTTCCCATTGCTACTGAGAAGGTGGAAAGTTAAAGAATTGAAGACTATGATATGCTTATGGGATCACAAAGCTGTTAAAAATGAATGAATTTTTAGTGCTAGCTGCCATATATGCTACTAGCTCCTCCAATATTTTAAATCCCCTGTCAGTGATGTCGCTAAAATTTTATGTTGAGTGTTGGAGTCTCACCACAAGGGCAAAGGAGTATGTGACTGCCTGGTAGAAAGCTCCTTATCTCTCTGTGGTGGTGTTGAGCAGTGAAGCTTCCCTGATCTGCAAGACCTCTTGCATGTAATATTTGCCTGCATTCCTTTTGGAAGAACCATTCATTACACAAAGCGGGATGCAAGGAAAATTCAGACAAAAATGTGTTCTTATTGTGAGAAATTGCTGTCTCGGCAATCGCAACCATCTGGGCTTTTTATGTAGTTTGGGGGATTTTTTTGGGGGGGTGGGGTGGGGTGGGATTGTGTTTGGGTTTTTTAAGCCTTGCAATGGATTTGCAGTGCCCTGTGAGAGGCCTTTCAGGCTTTAGCTGTTCTTCTGAGTTACAATAGTCAGGTTTGTTCTTCAAGCAGAATTTCACAGAGTACTCTGCAGAAGAGGCTTTGGTGCTGATTTTTCTTTTGCTGAACTGAAAAGTGGCTTTGCAGAATCAAGTTCATTCTTGGATGAGAAGGGCTGTCTTAGACAACATACCCTTGTTCAAATTTTGTCACTTTGTGGAAACAGTTCTTAGAAATGTAAAGGTTTGTGTGCAGAGGAAAATTGTATGGAACTGGCTTGTCTTAGGCTGTCGGTACTAGTGTAATTTACTGGACTTGGATAAATTAACAATTATTAATTCCTTTCCTAATAGAGTTGAAAATGCAAGCACAATATTTTGGTAAGGGGGGAAAAAGCCTTGAAATTCTCATAAACCTCTTCTCTTCACCTTTAATGCAACCTCTTGGTTTTTAATTACTCCTGTAAAGTGGAGCAATCACAGGATCCTCCTGTGACATTTTCAAGTTTTCTGTCTGCTCCACTTACGAGAAACAAATGGGTCTGCTCAGCTCCATCTAGATTGAGTTTTTCATGAAGTCATTACTTCTGTCACAGGGACTATTTTCAAATTGAAAAATCTGAAACAATAAATGATGGTGAAGCAGTTAATAACTGTTAAGAAATCACATTTGGAAAATTGCATTTAAGCAATAACCTTTCTCCCTGTAATTAAATGACAGAAAGGTCCTGGTTTTAATTAAGTCAGCAATTTATAGTTATGAAGCTATACTTCACTATGCAGATTAGAAGATGATAGGTCACAGAACACCCTGAGTGCATTTTTAGCGGAGCTGATCTGGTAATTACTCCACTGTTCAGTGGTGACCACAGTGAACCGTATCTCTAGATTAAACAATTTTCTTTTCCCTGCTCCATGATGTATAACCAGGATGAGTAAATGTACCACTAGGACTGCATCGAACATCTTTAAATTAAAATGGATTTTAAATGAGGGGGCATGAGCGAAAAAAGTAATGTTTGAAGAACAGCGGTAGAAATGAATGGGCCACTAGGCAAGTCTTACAAGCAGAGAATATATCATTGTTTTACAGGGCTTTCCATCTCCCTCCTGAGTGTTTGGTGCAGATTTATGAGGAAGTAAAATGCTAATGTTAGTGTATTTATAAACATATGATGGGGGTTTCATCTATAATTTATTCTCGGGCCCTGCATTATGCAGCCTATGAAAGAAAATGAAATGCTGTGTTGGACAGCGAAAGGGTTCATTAATACAGCTTTCACATTTTATTTAACTAACCCCTAGCTCATATTACACATTGATTATTACATTGTGAGATGTTTCTGAACGCTTATTGTGTTCTGTTCCCCAGGCCTTTTGCTATGCTAGCTACTTCAGTAAGATTTCAGCAGCATTCAACTGTCTTATTTCAACTAGCACTAAGTATATTCACTTGGCCTTCAGGCATATGTATGCATATTTATGGATTTTTTTAAAAATTTTTTTTTCCTGAAAGAGTTGGAGGAGCAGAGGTAGAGTGGAGTATTACCATTTATTAATAAAATGCGCTATCTCAATTAGATACTCATTTAATAACCTAGACTCAAGTCGCACCACAGAATCAGTTCTAATGAAATGCAACTATAGTGTGAGCCTTGCTCAACCAGAGTTTGTAAATAAAGAATATGCAAATAACACTTTAGTTTACAGTTACTACTTCCTTTTCCTCATAAACCATTGACCAGAATAACTTCTTTAATGGGTCAAATTAGCCATCAGTGTAAATTTCCAGCACTATGTGGAAATTTGTTGAGATTTGCCAATGCGCCAGCCTGGAATTTACTCAGAAAGCTCAATTTTCCTGTGCATCACAACAGAGTGTATGTTGAGGGGGAGGGATGTCATGTATGGAAGGGGGTGAAAAGCCAGTTACAAGATGATAGTTATGAGAGTGGACATCAGTAACTATTGACATTAAGTAAAGACAGCAGATGATGCTTTTCAAGTTTACTGATACAAATACTTGCTTGCAATTTCTTTTTACTCTGTTTGCCGGGTGATTGTTTTATTTTTATTCTCATGTTTTTGCAAACCTTATTCTGATTCTCTCTGACTTTTACAGGAAGGGGCTTCAGCCAGTAGGAAGCTATGGCAGGATTCTTTCGAGGTTGAATCTGTCTAAACAGAGCAAGGAAAAAGAAGGGCAAGAGTAAGGTCTCTCAAGCACAGCTATTGGTGCCATTTCATCCAGATTTTGGGGAGACAGGAGCTTGTGGTTATACAATCAGAAGTCTTAAGAAGTTTCCTGTTTTAAAAGGAGAGAAATATCCACTGTAGATACTCTGGAATGCTGGGAGAATACAAAAATCATTATTTTGTATATCAAACTCTGTATAAATGTATTCTGAGGCATCCAGATGTTTACAATGAAGTTTGAAGATAACGGGAGCAAAACTAAGGGATAGCTATTTGGTGGCCCAGTAAGCAATGGGAATTGAGCCCAAAGTACTGATCATCTAGTGTAAAGGATACATTTTGTACACTTCACAAAGTCCTCAGGAAGCTGGGCAAGCAGGCTCCTTAAAGGTCAAGCAGAGTAAGCATCACTTAGCTAGCAGAGACATGCTTTGAGTTCAATAACCTTGACATAGTTTCACACCACTGAGTTGTGAACTGTTTTCAGAAGTCCCCAACATACCAGGTAAGAATAAGAATACCTTTCCTCACTATGGTTGGCTTTTCTGCCTTCTCTTTTCACTCTTGCCTCTTTTTTTTTTTTTTTTTTTTTTTTTTTTTTTTTTCTCCTTTACTTTCACTGATGTTTACAATCCTCAGTGGGTACCACAGCATATCATGGTGAAGATGTTTCAGAAAGCTGCTGTGTGGAAGGAATCCAGCACTGCAGATCAAATTTTGAGTATTTTAAAAGATCTCTAGCAATGTGTGACATTTGGAGTTAAAAGGGTGGAGATGCAGCACTCTAATCCCCGAAGATGTAGCTCAATTACATAAGGGCACAAATGCCTTCTGCATAACACTGGGGACAGAATCATAATAACCAAGAAGCCACATGCATCCTTATTCCAGGATCTACAGTCTGTTGGAGCTCTGTGAAACTTGAAGCACAGAGAGGAACACCTACTCTTTTCTAGTGATTACTGTCTGTCACATGAACCTCTTGTTATCAACAAATCTGCTTATTGACTGACTGGAAGTTTTTAAAGGTAAATGGAAATATGTGATATCTTAACTGCTTTCCACAGCAATCTGAAGCTACTCTCCTGTGTTAAGGCAATTAGCTAAATCAGGATTCATTTTACTGCTTCTTGGGAGTGTGAATTTATCATTTTTCTTTGTCCTGAAACAGCTGGAATTACTTCTACTTGGAGGTACATATTTCCCTTCCATTCCTTGCAGAGTCTAAGGGAGTTCATGGCAATATTCCCTGTAGACAAGGGCATCAAAATGGCTGTCATGAAGCATGGAGACATAAAATAAATTGATGACAGAAGAATTATGCAGAGACCTTATCCTTCAGTGATCATGTATACCTGCCATATAAGGACACCTAGAGGAATCTCCCTTTGAGACAGCCCATTCTTACTATGTTACATCTAGAAAAGAGACATACAATTAAGGTGGGCAGGAAAGACTTTGAATTATGGAGAGGTACACGCTTCCTGATGTGTTTGACAGCAGAAATCAGACAGGGAAAGCTGATGAATTCTTATACTTCTCAAGGGAAAAAGTGAATTTGAATCAATGTGACAAAAATTTGTCAAGTGATACTAGCATGCTTTAGAAAAAAGTGGTAAAATCCTCCCCTCTTTGGCTATGGAGTTCCTGAAGAATATTTTTTTCAAATTTATGCTAGTTCTGATATCTTTGAAGAGAAGTCTGCTGGAAAATGTTGCAGCAAAGTACTTTTAACGTGCTGTGAATCAGAATTACCTTCAGTCTCACTACTTTACCTACAGGCAAGCATGGTGATACTTATACTGACTTTCAAGCGATCCCTGTAGCTTCTCAGTTTCTGATTTTAAGTTCTGCATCTACTGTTGAAACAATTACACTGATCTGTTTTAATTATTCCATCAGATCACCACGGTCATAGAGAGGAAGTATAATCCACAGATTAAAGTGATGGGTATTAGCATTGACTCATCTTTTTGCCAGTGACGCTCTTTAATGACACAGAGATTATGTATTTTCTCTTTCACTTATCACATGAAAACCCTTATGGGAAGTACTGTACAAAAACCTGATGCTGCCACAGGGAGTTCTTAATCCAGGTACATGATGATAGATGATAGATTAATCCAGAGAGGTATCTTTGTGATATCTAATCAAAAGAAGACTGACAGCTAGTTACTTGGGGGATAAATATCTCAAGTGAAGGACCTTTGTGAGAGTGGAAGGTGTGAACTAGGGCTACTGCTCTGGTGAAGACATACAAGAGAAATGTGCAGGGCAACAGCTGCAGGAATAATGAACATGAAAGTTGCAGTAACCATGGCTGCACACAGGGAGTAGAGCCATGAGCTGGACTGTGGGAGGAAATCTGTTACTGGCTAAGAAACTTACCCCTGTGGGTACAATGGGTAAAGCAGACTTGTCTCCATCTATTAAAGCTGCTGGGAAAGTCTTCTGACACTTCAGGTATTGCCAAGTCACCAAGACTGACGTTTTGTTAAAAGTTCATTAACACTGACTTCCCTGGTTTTTTTAATTTGAAAGTCAAAAATTAAGAATCTACATAAACTAAATTATATATTGTGGTTAGGTTACTCCTGAAACATGAAGGTTAGCTTTAAAGAGCAGCCTTCCTCAGGGGGTCGGCCAGGACTTAAACATGAATATCTGTAGCAATCTGAGCCTCAGTCTCTGCAACCTGTTGGGGTCAGTGTGTCTTCAAGTGCAAATTTGCAGAAACTTTGACATATGCTGGGGATCAAAAAGCAAAGCCACTTACATGAGGTCACCTGTGCTACACATAGTACTGTCAGTCTCAAGGCTCCACTGCTAACTTTCCTCAGTGTTGGATTTTGATGGGGAAAATGAGAGGTTTGTCATGTTGCACCCCTTCAGATTTATTTTTTTTTTCCTGTCAGAGAGAGCCTTGTCAGTTTTTCCAGTGATTATTTCAGTGTTCAGTCTTTTGGCTTACAGAAGGGTTGTCAGATCTCTATATTTTTTGGTCTCTGCTTATAGGCTGACAGGCAGTATTAAAAGACTGTGGGTTTTGCTGAGTAGCCTGACATCTTAAATCCTCTCAGATTTTTAAAATCCCTTTTGGAGCATTTTACTTATTCTTCTTCCAGTGCACTTGGCTCTGATTAAAGAAGCCATGAGACAATGCACTTTACTGCTGTACTGTTGAAAATTGCCCAAACAGGACACTTGTGCATCATTCTGTTGTTTTAACTGTATTGGTTTGAACAAAGAGCAGTTAACAGTATCAAACTTTTAATGATGTAGTATGTAAAACTTTCAGGAGCAGTCCCTTAATGAGAAATGATTCCCTCTTGTTCATACAGAAAAGGTCTCTGCCAACCTTGTACCAAGGGCAGCCAGGAGTCTCATGTTGTGTAAGTGGTCTCTGTTACATTCTGCTCCCTGTATGAACTCCAAACTTCACAGCAGGATACTTTATCTTTCTTGCAGCATTCACGTCTGCAAGAATAGGACATTTCAAACACTGGTTTTACACTTTCAACACCCAAATGGGAACTGCAGGTTGTGTTTGCTATGTCGCACCTCAGATTGTGCGGTCCTAGAATATGGTCTTTGTGCGGAGTCCCCTCCATGACTACAGTTTTGTCCATTTCAGGGTGGGAGTTCTGTGGGTTTGGGTTTTGGTTTTGGTTTTTTGGTGTTTGCTTGCTTGGTTGTTTTTTTTTGGGTTTTTTTGTTTTTTTTTTTTTTATGGGAAACTATTTAAAATATAATCTGAAACCTAAAACGGCAACATATATGAGTCTTATAAGTCTCTTTGCTTTAGGAGTATACATACTTCTTACTGCACTGTGAATCAACAAAGATGATGTTTAAAGTGTTTCTTCTATGAAATGTCTGTTATAGGTAGAGACTGAGTGTTAAACCCATTGTATAAGGAATTATATTCAGTTTTAGTCCAGTTTGGAGTTTGGGGTTTTTTTTGTTTGCTTGTTTCTTGCTTGCTTGCTTTCTGTTTATTTGTTTGTTTTGTTTTGTCTTAGGTTTTTAATGCATGTTTTTTTGTTTGGGTTTTTTTTTTCTTGGATTGTTTTGATTTGTTGGTTTGGTTTGGTTTGGTTTTTTGTCTTAGCACCTTGCTGTATCTCCCCATCAATTCACTGATACCTAGTGAAAAAGAGCCTGTTCACAAGTCACCTCAAAAGCACAGTATCACAATGGAGGTGTAGCAAAGCTGATGACTGTTGGCATTGGCGTGTGGCAGAGGATTTCAGTGTTAAGGGAAAGGGTGCCATGGCAGTAGCTAAGGAAGTGACTTGGAGTGGTGGAAATATGTTTGTAGGGTACCTTCAGGAACTGTTTGCCTGAAGTCTACAGGGTGAAAAATGTTCACTGTAATGTTGTTGGCAGTAATTTGCAGTCATTTCTGGTACAAATGGACTGAGCTCTGTTCTATTTATGGAAGGTTTCTGTAATGCGTTCAGGTCTCCCACTGACTTCAGTGAAGCTGTGCCCACTTACAGGGTTTGTGAACCTGGCCTGTGAACTCTGCCAGACACTCCTCAGGTCTAGGATACAAAACCAGCCTGAAAGATGTCAATGTTTATGTAATTCTCTCTGAAGATTGCTATCTTGGAGCGAGCCCAACAAGGAAGAGAAATTTTGCATGCTCAGACCAAAACTAGGAACACTTAAGTGCTTAATTTTTATGTGGTTTTTTTTTTTTTTTTGGGGAATATTTGTCCATTAACTTTAATGAAGCTTTTTCTAGGCTTACAAGTCTGAAGAGAGCTATTAAACAAAAGGGAGAGTTTGCTTGCCAGGCATTTTCTCTGCTCTCTTGGTTCTGCTTCTTATGGCCAGAGAAACACTTTCAGCCATATGTCTTTAAAGCAATGCTAACACTTAGTGACCAGTTAAGTAAACCCCACTGGTTAAATTCTTGCGGATGCATTATGCTAGGAGCATGACTTAAGGGTCTGTTCCATCACTGCTTGTTTTTTTCCCACATTAAATGAAATAACTTGGATGGAATACACAGACTGGTGATGCAGGATAAAGTCTCTTCTGCTGCTAAAAGGTGCCACAGTGCAAAACTGTAACTGCTATTTTCCTCCTCTGTAAAAGATAAGCCAAGAAACTTACTTGATTTCCTGGGCATCAGGCTAGTAGGGCAAAGCCTGGATGCAAGCCAGGCCATAGGCAACCTTTTTGTGGCTCCCTCTGCCGAAGTAGAAGTCAAAGGATTTGCATGGGATTCTCTTTCTTGGGCCCCTTCATTTTGCATTAGTCCAATTAGAAAACTAACTGGCAGTGAGCCAGCAGTGTCTCACCTCTGTGGCACTGCAGTGTTCCCTTTCTGTCATAACAGCAGACATAGGTGTCCCTATAAACCTTACAGGTCCACCTTTGGAATTCCTGAGCTTCCTCTGGGCAGAAACTGCAATCACTGATGTCTTTCTCCTGAACCAAAGAGACAAACAATTCCAATGCCCATTTGCCTGCCTTCTCTTCAGGGTATGTGTCCCTCCTGTAGTCCTTGCAACTAGCAACCCCTGACTCCCTTCCCAAACACCAAGCCACCACATTTGTTGTCTTCTCTTTGGTGGAGTTAAGACCATGCATTCCGGATGTGCTCCAGTTTATGATCAGGTCACCTGTGTCACCTCTGCTATAACCTTGCAAAAAGTGCCCAAGATTTCTATGTGCACCATATATCTTCTTTCAACCACAAAACACTGTTCAGAAGTCACAGCTCAAGAATTCTGGCCTTATATCACTTACTAATTGCTTATACGGATTTCTTGTGCTTGAAAATTAATTGACCATACAATAAACTACTCTCACTTGAGCAGGGACTATTCTGTTTCCTATGACATTACTGCGAGCTGTCTTTGGGCCAAATATTTAAAGGTATTTAGGTGCTTAAAGATGCAGGTAATGTGAATTTTCCAAAATACCTAACTGCCTAATACACAGTGATTTCAGTGGGAGTTGCCATCTAAGAGCTTCTAAAAATCCCACTGTGCACCCATCTGCTTCTTTAAGCACCTGAATTCCTTTTAAAAAAAGGTCCCTTCCTCCATCAGTTGAGACAAATTTTATTTTTCTTAATGTATACAGGGCTGCTTAATACAGTTTCTCAGATACTGCCTGCCTCTTTTAAGTTATTTTCATTGTTTTGATTATGATGTCAAATTTAGTTGATGATCATGTTTATGTAGTTCCAAGCAGAGCGTGGGCATGCAGCATCTATCCTTTATGACATGAATTTGGCACAGCCTCTAATATTAATAAATCAGGGCTAAGAGGTTTGTAGGGAAGCAAACTGTCAGGAAGTTACTGCAACTATTGCAGTGTATTAAGTGATCTATGTTCTGTTCTAACTTTTTAAACCCTCTTTGAAAACCAGTATTATGTTTCTCATTAGCTGGTCTTTGATCCAGTGAAAGTATCAGTCTCTTGAGTTAATATTTCATCTGACTATAGGGCCATGTAATTTGCTACAGCACTAAGTCAATAGGTCTCTGCTGGCTTGCCCCAGCAGAACTTGTGTGTGTTGGCAAAAATTCTCTGCAAAACATGAATAATGTGGATCCAATCAAGAATATCTTTCTTTGGTTAACCAAAGGAAAAAGTGGAGTGTGAACATCAGTCTGTCCAGGCACTGAAGGAGCTTGAGGGAAATAAAATGTTTCACTTTGTATCAATTCACATTCTGGATTTAATACACACACAGGAGTGTCAGGACGTGTACATCTTGCAAAGCTGCAGAAATAGCAATAGATTGATTTATCAGTATTTACCACCTTAGCCAGTCTATTCATGTGCTCTCTGTTCTAATGTACTTGGAAAGCTCAGGCAGTCCTTCTGCACTAACCTCCACCTTCTGCCATCACCTTTCCCTCTGGCCTCTCCATCCTGCATTCTGAAATTTTAATTTCATTGCACAAGGTACTGTAGAATGAAAGTAAACATTTGTCTGTGGAGAGTTTGCTGAGTTTAGAATATTCAGTTTAACTTAAACTAATTTGAAAACAAGTAACCAAAATGGTGCTTTTACTTTTTAAGGTTTTTCCAGGGATATTTCATTCTGTGATCTCCAAAGGAGAGAAACATTTACAAATATGCATTAATCCTCACTGGGAATTGATCCAGAGCTTGTTTTAAGCATATGCTTAAGTGGTTTGTTGAATTGGGGCCATAGCTGCCCAGGCCCGTCTCTGGCTGAGCTTTAATTGAGCAATGTGAACATTTGAATTCATTTACTTGCACTTGTGGGTTTTGTTCTATGTATTTTTAAAAAGGCTATCAATGAAATTTATAAGAGTATTTTAATATTTCATATTTTTGGATCTGCTACCTGAGAAAGGGTCAGATCTTCTATAAAACTTTGGGGGGGAAAGTATCATCTTTAGTTCAATATCTACCTACTGCTAAAGACCGAGAATATATTTTATTATATTTCCATCTAGCTGAGAAAAGACTTACATCTGTGTTGTGTGATTTTTTTTTTTTTTGATCCTTGCTTGCTTTTGGCTTTGTTTTGTTTTATGGTTTCCATTTCTCTCTTGGGTAAATGATGAAGAGGAGCCCTGCTGTAAAGGAACCTCCTGCTCTAGTTGATGAGTTAGCATATCACTGACCCACTGCAGCTCAATCATGAGTTTTCAGCTCTGACAGGTTGAATGCCCAGAGTGGTCACTGATTAGACTGCCACTCCTAATATTCTCATCCCTGCAGTTATCAAGTAGGAAAATAGTGACAAGTAAATCTAAGCAGTGTGGGAAATGCGGAGTCTGGAAATCGTGAACTTGTAGCATCTTATGGCATTTACTGGGACTGCAGTGGCAGTGTGAGAGCACAACCAGTCTCCACCACAAAAAGGAATCCAAATCTTGGCAAATAGAAAGGAATCACATTTGCCATATCACATTTGCCACTTGTGCATTGCTGCATGATGCCTTAGGGGGAGGAGAAGAACTTCAGAGTCCTGGGTGATTCCTTTCAAGCTTGGCTGTTCTGTGTTCAGTTGTGCTGCAGAGGAGATGTGATCCTGAAATTTCAGAGCCACCTCCTGAACTCCTCTTTTTTTTTTTCTTTCTTTTTTTTTTTTTTTTTCTGGTTGGTTTGTTTGTTTTGATTGAGTTTTGTTTTGGGATTTTTTTGATGGTGGTGGTTTGGTTTGTATTTTGCTTGTTTGTTTTTCTCCCCAAGAGGATGGCTGAAGCATATTTATCATCATAAATAGGGATTTTCAGTCCTGATGAAAGAAATTCTAAAATTTTCTGCTTTTAAATGAAAGGAACTAAGCATGTTACTGGCCAAGAATATATTTTATTATATTTCCATCAAACTGAGAAAAGACTTATATCTGTGTTGTGTGCTTTTTTTGATCCTTGCTTGCTTTTGGCTTTGTTTGTTTTGTTTTATGGTTTCCATTTCTCTCTTGGGTAAATGATGAAGAGGAGCCCTGCTGTAAAGGAACCTCCTGATGATATTTTCTCACTAATCTTGTAAAATGCCATTTCATGTCATTTGGGATAATTTCTTTTCATACCTGTTTTTCTTTCCCACTTGTTGTACAGATTTGAGTCCCACTCCTGCCATTGTCCTACTTTCTTGATGAGCATTCAATGAAGATTTTTAATTCCAAGGCCCCATAAATTCCCATGGCCAGTACCTGAAGCTGAGATGCATGCATTTGTTCAGGGCATTCACCTGGGATGCGCTGAGACCAAAATCAAACCAAGCAAAGCTCCAAGTTGAATCTAGGTTTCCAGTGTCTCAGGTGAATACAGTAATGTAATCTCTATTGCATTTTTTTTCCCCAAAAAAAAAAAACTGTTAGAGTTCTGGAAAACATTTCTTTGACCTTCTTCATAAATCAGTGTTTTCCAGTGAAAACCTTTTGTCAGAATACTCCTGAGTGGTTGTAGCTGTTTTCTTAAAAGCAGTTAGACTCTTGTCTAGAAATATAAATTCTCCTTAGAATATGGAAGGACCATGACAAAGAAGAATGCTTCTGAAATTGCACACATCTGAACTAGGTGATCCAATAAGTGTGTTAGTGAGCAAAAATTAGGAAAATAAACTGCATTCAAGACCCAGACCGGTTAATGTACATCCTCTGGCTCTGGTGAGCAGTTTCCTCTACCTCTTCCACATCTTTTTTCCTTACTCAGTGTTGTGCTTTAAAGTTCTGCTGCACAGCTCTGAAGTGTACCTCTAGTGTAAGAGTGAAGCCATTCTCTGTCCTCTGGGCATCCTTTTATCTATGGGCTGGAGCAGGGCTGTGGGCAGCTTCCCTAGCGACTGAGGGGAGTTGCCAGGTAGCTGTGCATGGTCCTGTGCTTCTCCATCGTGTTGCAGAGAGTCTGAAACCCTTGTTGGAACGCACTAATGGTGGGCAGAGAGCAATTCTGTATGTTCTAACCCACAGAGAGAATTAAGTAGTCCACCATACTCTTTTGAAAGCAACAATACTTTAAACTACAGATGGAGCTGGTCACATCTGTGAACATCTGTTTTCTTTTTGGTAAGGATTTTGGCAAGAGCTAGTATCAGTGTCCAGGCATCCATGTCTGACTCCAAAGTGCAAGAGAGCAGCTGGAGGTGTGGCCTTTGCATATGGCCACATTAACTCCCTATATAGCACCAGTTACTAGCCAAGCTTGGCAAAATGACAAAACAAAGAAAAAAAGATCTAATAACAGGTCTTTAAAAGTTCTGATATGAGTTGTGTCTTGACAGCAACTTTCCTATGTTGTAACCAGAACTATTCTACCATTTGGCAGGAAGCAGAGTGGTTGCTAAAACATCACATGCATGCAAAATTTCCCGTGTGTAGTCTTTAGGATAATGCCATGGTCCTCACAAATTCGGTTTGAAAAATTCTTACAGCTGTACCCTGAGGTTGCATGATGTGCTCCATAGCTTGTTCTGCCCCTTTTGCTCCATGTAAGTCATCATTCCTCCAACTCTCATCCTTCCACTTCCCCTACATGAGGGAAGGAAAGGGAAACCACTGACCAGGGCAGAAATATTCAACTTGGATAGTAAAAAAGAGACAGACAGGGTCAAGGTAATTGAGGAAACATCCAATGTACTGCTTGTATAAACCTTTTTCTTTTCAAAATTATCAACTGTGTAGAGAGATATGGGGAAAAAATACTGCTTTTGTGGATTTTGTGACCATATATAAAGTTTTATGCTATCCTTGGTAGAGAGACTGTATCATCAAAGATGGGGCGTTTAGTGCAAGAGAAAAGTGGGGATAACAACAGTGTAGAGCGTGATGATGATTTGTCTTGTACTTCCAGATGTCACATTGAGAAAGGAGCAAGTGCCAACTGCACATGCCTCTTGCCCAGGGTGTTAGGGAATTTGGACCCAGGTGGTTGGATTCTCCCACAAAAGCTCTGCTGTGCACTAGGAACAATTCAGGTTAGTGTTGCAAGCATGAGTGCATCCTTAATTCTGTTTCCAAAGACAAATTATTTCAAGTAGAGTGCATAGAGCTCATGACACAAACACATCTGGATTTCAGTTGTTGATCTGAAATTTTCACAGCCCAATATGGTAAAAGCAGATGTTGGATTGACAGTCATCATAAATGTGAATGATCACATCATAAATCCCATATGGAGCTTAGCTGAGAACAGCAAAGCTTACCTGGCCAACCTCAGTTCTATTCTTAGGTTAAAAATACTTGCTTGCACACCTAAAGTTAGTCATCACTCTCTTTTGGGGGTATAAGAACTTGTTACAGACCTTAAAGAGGTTTAGATGCAAACTGTGATAGGAACTGACTGTCTTGTCTTAAGCAGCTCATATCAGATAGCAATAAATAAATCCTTCAAAGACAAAATACTGTAGAAAGAAGGATAAACCAAAGACCCTCCAAATAACACAGCCCACACAAAGGTAACAAAGGAGCTGAAGAGAGAAAAAGTTGTTTGGCAGGATTTTAAATGGGATCTTTCAGCATGGACACTCATCACCTTCTAGTGACTGTTGGCATCTTCAGGCTCCTTCAGGCCCAGACACTTTCTAGACTGAGGTTAAAATTCTGTCAGCATCAGGCAGACTAACATAACCTTAAAATCTGCATGTTTGATGTGGCATCCCTCATGGAATTCACCTAGTGGATGGGTTTGACCTGTTGTGAGCATTAACACTATACTTTTTTCAGTACAATTCTGTCTTTACTCACTTGGGTTATCCCACTGAGATGTGAAGTTCTGCACATACGTAACTTGCTGATCCTGGCCCTTCTAAACAGAATAATGGATTTTGACCAAAGCTGTGCCTTACAGGGTATGATAAAAGAATTCTAGCAATAGGTATCAGACACCAATGTTAGGCAATATTTCATTTTTTTTTCCTCTCATTTTGGAAATAAATCCTCTGTGCTGTGATTTTTTGAGTTCAAGGGGGGGGGGAAAAGTCAATTTCAATGCCATAAATAGTAAAATCCTTATTACATTCTATGGCTGTACCCTGTAGTACCAGCACCTTGTTGTTCA
This sequence comes from Eubucco bourcierii, assembly GCA_013396675.1. Classification (NCBI taxonomy): domain Eukaryota; kingdom Metazoa; phylum Chordata; class Aves; order Piciformes; family Ramphastidae; genus Eubucco; species Eubucco bourcierii. The sequence continues at coordinate 504,074 of VWZE01010641.1, forward strand.
GATCATCCAGACCTATCACAGCACGCTGTGGCTTGTTTCTAGCCTGTACACTTTGGCCTTCTCCCAGTGAAAATCTTATTTGGTTAAGACTTGGGAGTCATTGTGACACACAGGCAAAACAGTCAGAAGAACTGGAAGGTGTTTCCAGATTCCCCAAGCTAGGTGCACTGGGGCCAGGCCTTTCAGCTTGAGCTCTGCAGTGCTGCTGGTTCCATGTTCATCCAGCATTGAATGTGTCTGGTTTGTTTGTTTTATTATTAAACAAAAGGATGACTTGAGTCATAGACTCTTGGAGGGGTGTGGAAGATATAGAAAGGGATTCCTGTCCTTCCTACATCAGAAGAAATAAACATAACACGGACAAGAAGAAAAGAAATTGCTGTAAATCTCCTTTAAAAAAAAAAAAAAAGGCAAACAAATATTGAGAAGATCTTATTGTAAGTGAGAATTACTAGAACATACCAGACATTATGAATAAAAGGCAAGTGGGCAATGTTACTGCTGGCACAAGCAGAGATATGAAAAATCCAGGAAAATTTGCAAGCCTTTTTTTTTGCACTACTCTGACAACAGATGATGATGATGATGACATATCTGTGAACATATGTTACAAAAAGAAGACAACTATCACAGGCTATGTAATGGTAGGGTCATTGGATATTTTTAGCTCTGGTTCTGGTTGGCTTGTATAGTGTCTTGAGTTTGAAGCTGTTGTTTAGTTCAGTCTCCTCATGGAATATTACTCCACAGAATACTTTGTCTTTATTCAGAAAGGAGATCTGGCATTTGAATACAATATAATTATGCTTGCAGTCCAAGCATATTCAATTTCAGGTTAATTTCATCAAAGATTAGTATGCTTTTTGGTTGTACTTTGCACACTTACAGAGTTCATCTGGAAGTAAACCAGCAGAGTGCACATTTTCCAAGTCACATGGTCCTTCTGTGAGTGGGGTTTTTAGTCACTTTCCCCTTTGGCACCAGAGAAGTGCTTTATTCATTTTGTATTTTGTGATATGCAATATTTAAAACAGGGCAGCATGGAGCACCACAAAAATAAGTCTACCTGGCTTAGTTCAAAATACATTTATCTGTTTTTAAAAAGGGGGGAAAAAATCTTTTCCAAAAGCTTGTCTGTAGATTAATCCTGCCCACGGGCCCATCTGGTGTATGCTTTCACCACTTATGTGGCTTTTCTACAGAACTGCTTGCTCTGATGTTGGCTGAAAAACTAATTTTTACTGATCAAGCAAGGACTGGGCAGTGAAGTCCACCTACCATTCCTGCTAATCTTTTCTTAAAGAAAACACCTTATGGTGTGTTCCTCGCTCCTCTCCACGTAACTCAAAGCACAATTACTCAGCTGAGGAAATGCGGTTTGGGTCTCTTTGCTCTTACTACTAATAGGACTCCATTTCCCCCCCTTCTTCTTTAATTACACACACACACAGAGAGTACAAAGAAATAAACAAACAAAAAAAGGGAAATGGTAGCCGTTTGCGAATGGCAAATCAGTCCACGGGGGCTGCTTGGATTTTAAGGGCAGCTGCTGTTCAGTGTATCTGGTGTGTCACTTTCTGTTTTCTGTTACTGTTTTATTGCTGCTGTGGGAACGGAGCAAAAATAGCGGCTACTGCAGTTCTGTTGAATAACTGTCAACGTGATTCTAGCCGATGTGTCAGTCCCTCACTGGGCACAAAAAATGTCCATATTTGATATCTGCTGCCCTACCCTGCCCTGTAAATGAAAGTAGCAACACGCTAAAGAGCTACAGAAAAGCATGCTTAGCTGACAGCCTCGGCTGATACACGGAGGTGCCTTTGCGCTGCCATGCATGTGTGGGTGTGAGAATGTACACACATCTCCAGAAAGGTTGGTGTGAGTAAATAATTCACACGCTGCATGCAGTGTATTTAAATGTTAAATACGTAGGCTCCTGAATTCAGTGCCGACTATCGAACCCTGCATTTGGCTACAGCCGTTCAGCTGCTGGATATTTAAAGCTAAATCGCCAGCACAACGCTGAGTAAAAATTACACGAGCCCCAAATATTGACAGACCATCTAAGCTTGCCAGGTTGATCTTCCTTTCACTCAGGACTGCTGCTCGTTTCCATTTGAGTGTGAAGTCTTGCCACCAGAAGTGCTGACTCATGAAACGGCAAGGGAGTAGAGCTGCTGTCGCTGCTGCAGTGGCCGAGGTCGTGTGGATTTACCCCACCGCGGCTCCTCCTGTCCTCCCCACGCCAGCCTGTGCCTCGTCTCTGGCCTCCACCGATCTGAACCTGCTGCTGGAAAGGAGCACAAAGGTATCAAACATTTCTCCTAGCTGCTGCTTAACACGATTTGGTGCTGGATCCACCCGGATTGTTTGGGCTCTCCTTGCTGTTCGCCAGCAGAAGTTTGTCCGGGCTCAAAGCAGGCTTCCCATGTACCAAACCGCAGTGGGCTTTTGTTCTAGGGCAGGCGAGGCAGCGCCGTGCCCGCTGAGCTCTCCTGAACCAGCTGGCTTTCCCCGACAGATGGCACTGCCTGTCTCTCGTAGCCAGCCCGAAGTTTAAAACCGGTCTGTTAAAAATAGATGCCCCACATTCTTAATTGGCAATCCTTTTGCTGTTTATTGTTAGCCACAAATCAAAGGCTGTTTAGGTCTTAGGCAAGCTCAAAGCACAATGTGGAAAAGCATAGTGTAAAACACCCAGAGATTTTCTTGCTCTGCTCTGTATCTGCTCCTTGCACCAGAAAATACCGAACAGTTTGTGTTCTGTCGCTAACATCTTCAGAAACTTAGTCATAATAAAATGTTATTCTTTCCATTATGAAGACAGAGCTTTTCGTTTAGCCTTAAAACTTGTGTTGTCAGACTTCTAAGCCCAAATGAAGCCCCCATTTTCACACAAATGGAGCCAGTATTACTCCAAAATCTCTGGACCTCAGCTACAATCATCGGAGTGCTGAAGGCATTTGGCCCTTATCTTGAATAAGGCTTCAAAAACGTCTTACAGGGATGGAGATTCCCATGCTGGGTGGGCATCTTGAGCTGTGGTCAATGCAGTGGGACCCTAATTCCTGTCCTGGGGTTCAGAGGGCTCCTAGCTTCCCTGTCTGCAGAGGCTGGGAATGTGACTCCACTAAAGTCCTCCTCTGACCATCCCCTGGGTCCCTGGGGTAATTCATCAGAGTAATCCCTCAGGGTTAGTTCACTACAGCTTCTTACCAGAGTCTCCTTATGCCAGATCAGCTCCTGTGGGGAGTGGATGGACCCATCACCGAGGGTGAGCCTCTCTCTGCTCTCTCCTCAGCAAGCTAATCATTTCTGTGGCCTCTTCTGGGACCCATTTCATTTCTGCAATTCCTTGGGCTATGCTGAGCAGAAAGGCCAAATCACTCCTTTACAAAATGAAATTGTAATGGCCTCACTATTTCTAGCCTAGTCTGTACCTTGTCTTTTTGTGGCTGAGTTGTTTATGGTGGAGCAGAAGGAACATGTTTTGTTTTGCTTTATTTCTTTGCCCGTTCTTGCACATGGACAGATTTTCAAGCAGCTGCCCACAGTTTTACTCCGTTCCACCTCCCCCTGNGCAGCACTACCCACAGATATGGGGTTGTGTGTGCTGGAAGGTGGTGTCAGTGCAGGCTTTTTAGCACAGATGCATGGGAGTAATTCTTTTTAATACTCATTCACATATGTCTCTCTCTCTCTCCAGTGACCTTCATTTGCCATCTCTCTGACTATTTAGTTAGTTTATTAGGTCCTTCTGAAGTGGTTCATAATATTCTCATAATGTCGGACAAGTCTCAATAATTGTATCCAGTTCCAGTGTTACCAGCTGGATTTTGAAGCCCCTTCTCCTGTTTGCTAACATTCAACAATGCTGTACCTAACAGTTCTTTGAGTCACCTCATTGTCCAAGCAATTGAAAGCCTTTTATTCTTCCTCTTCTTTGGTGAGTTTTACTTCCCAAGTTGATTTTGTTCCCTTTGTCACTGTGTGTGACGAAGGCTAACAGCTGTTTTTTAGAAAGAGCAGCAGATTAATCAGATGTGCTTGTACTTGAGGCAGTTTTCTTTTTAACAACTCTTCACTATTGTCTCTCTTTTATATATAATGATAATTCGGTTGTTTTCATATTTTATTTTTCTGTTAAGAGTTTTGTTTCCCTGGTGGTAGAGCAGAGTTTAGTAGGTTGCAATTTTCCAGGTTATCTCAATATGTTTTTTAAAACTGGTACTCACACGGCAGCTCCTAGCTCTCCGGCAACTCATGGTAATGAGCAAGGATGTAAAGTTTTTAATTAGTTCCTCCAACACTTCCCTGAAAATATTTGCATGCACACAAACCAGTTCTGGAGATCTGTTGCTCCCAAATGCAAGTTTTGCAGCACTTTCTGACTTGAAAGCAATCTTCAATATTGTTTCCTTTTTCTTACATAGGAGAATGGATGAGCTGAAATGACATCTTCAGGTCCTCTTTTGAAGATGGGTGTAAACAAATTATTCAGGATCTTTGAACACATCATCCTTAAATGGTCATTTATTACTCCTTCAGTCCTCCTACTTCTTGGGTATGTGCCTCTGTCTGTGTGGATGTATAAAAGTACTGCTTATTTTTATTTTGCTTATGTTTTTGGTTTTTTTCCCACAGACTTAATTTCTGTCCTGTGTTTCTTAAGGCAGTGGATTCTTCTGTTTTGAAAGTAAAGTGCTTAACTGCTTACCATGTGAACACAAACAGTTATTTTCCTTGACTTCTGCTTCCTCTTTATGTCAAAATATCTGTACTATGTATGATGATTTTGAGGCTTTATTAACAACATCTAATGTTGTTTCTTTCATCATGCCAGCCATGTGATTTCAATCTCTAGGTCCCAGATGAGCTGCAGTGTGTCTTTTGTAAAGACTTCTTACTGAGAAGACAACTGAGTTTTTTTAATATCCATTGCTCCCATGGAATTAAATTTAACCTTATATTTACTTCACTCATTAAAATAACAAAGAGTTTTTTTTTTTTCCCCCACGTGCATTTGCCTGCCTTCTATTTCTCAATCATTAATTATTTTTATGGGTTTGATCCCTACTTTTTGTCCATTGGCATCAAAATTGTCCCCTCCTAGCACTTCCTGGCACTGCAATGAGTTATCTCTACTTTTTCAGGGGATGTCTCCCTACAGTTTGTTATGCACAGAAGAGGCTGCTACAATTGTGAATAATTTAGTGACTCATTCTTGATTTCCTTTTAATATTCCAGAATCATCATTATTTGAAAATTGGATACCAGAACTGGACATAGCAATGCTGGTCTCATCAGTGATACCTACCTGTAATATCATAATCTCCTGCATAATCATGCAAGTATTGCATTAACCTTAGCCCATAGATTGCATAGGGAATTCATGGTAAATTGATTTTCTGAAGTCCTTTTCAGTGTCACTGCATTTCAGGATATGGCATTCTGTGTTGTTAGTGTGACCTACATTCTCTCTTTTGACATATCTGACTTTGTGTCTGCCTGTATTAAAGCCTTTTCTAAAAATATGATTTCATTTTACAAGCTGATTCAAATAGCAGACTATAACTGACCAGTCTTTATCTCTTCAGTGATTCTTTGCCCAATTTATTTTTCTTTCTATACCTTCAAAGCAGTCAGTTTAAACTACCTGAAGCATTTTCTCTGGGGTTTTAGAGAAAGTAACAGGAACATTGAAAACACTGCTGGACCCATATTCAGATATGATAACCAATAACAGTGGTTTTGTCAGGTTTTACTCTGTTTTACATTTGTTATTCATATGTTATATATTCATTGTACTATGTTATATATTTTGTGTTATGTTGGTTTTAAACAGAAGGTAATGCAAAAAACTTTCAAAAAATACTAACTTGAAATGCAAATTCAATTTCATTTTTCTTATAATCAATTTTGGTTTAATTAGAAAAAAATACTTCTCATGTACTGGCTAGTCACTATGTCCTCATTTTTCAACATTTTATTAGTCAACACCTGTGGTAATTTCTCCAAAGGGTCATCTTAGACAAAATTCCTAATCCAAATGGTTCTTCCAAGATTTGTGAATTTCTCTGCATCTGCAGCTCCTTCATTTTGTGCAGGTGAGAAGCTGCTTTCCTCTCCTTTTCACACCATCTACTCTGGAGATTGTATTTAAGCCCTTTCTCAGATCACATAAATTTACATGGTTACTAGAGTATTTTTCACCTCCTTCCCTGCATCGCTGGGAATGCCACAAGTGAGCATTAAGACTGGTTTACATAATCTTTTTTCATCTTCTGCTATGGCCATATGGAACAGGTCCCATAAAAGTCTCTTAAAAATTCCCACCAGAGGAGACTCCATCTTCCATGTTGGTCTCTTCTCCCAAGAAACAAGTGATAGGACAACAGGAAATTACCTCAAGGTACTTGAGGGAAGACTTAAAGATTAGCAAAAATGACTTTACCAAAAGGGTTTGTCAAACCTAGAGCAGTAGTAGTAGTAGTGTAGTCACCATTCCCAGAGGAACTTAGAAGGCATGTAGATGTGGCACTTAGGGACATGGTTTAGTGGTGGACTTGGCAGTGTTGGATTTACAGTTGGACTCAATGAGCTTAAAGATCTTTTCCAAACTAAGTGATTCTGCTCATACCATGTCAAATTATATATGGGCAGTGGAAGTGTATATGTTACCATCTCAACAAGCAGAATGGGCTACTCTCTGTCCCTTGGAGAAACTGGATTCCCAGTCTTGGCTTGCTGCTCTACTTCACTAGCCTTGCACTAGTGGTGTACACTGGTGACTTCCCACCAGCTAGGGGATCCATCTTGATCAGTCAGCACCACTTCTGCTGCAAAACTCACTGTGCTCAATTTTGAAAGTGAGAACAAGTAAGAAGAAAACTGTGGGGCGGGGTCAAAATGCTCTGGATGGATCTACAGATAGAGTCATTCTCACCTTGGCCCCAGAAGGTGAATTTTATGGCATGAGGGCTGTGGTGTCCAGCCAGGTTTGCAGCTGTGGAAGCAGAGGGTTTGCCCTCAGGAAATGGCAGTGCTTTGGGATGGCTTCTGTAATGGAGTGGACTTTCCCTGGGATTAGATGCAAGTTCTTTGCTGCTTGAGAAGAAATTTGAAATACTTATTCAGTAACAAAGAAGTAACACCACACTGTTTTTCCACCTTTATTCAGAAACATAGGGAAAGAAATTCTCTTCACCCAAGTATTACATGGAATTTGTGATTGTGGCCTGTCAATTGACAAGGTGAACTTCTAGATTAGTGAAGCCAGCAGAACAAGAGGTACTTGCTAAACCTGTTTAATGTTTTCTAAATGATAACAGGAGACTTGGCAAGTCAGTGTTTCCTCGAAGAATATCCAAATACCTACTGACTTAAAAGATCAAAGGAAAGAGCAATGATTTCAGTTACACTGGGCATGGTACGTGGGAGTATGGTCTTGCATAACCATTGACAGCTTGTCTGGATCTCTGTCACCTGCAGAGGCTCCACGCACCAGACAAGTGCCTGGTTGCTTAACTCCTTATGTCATTAAGGGTACTAATTCTTAAAGGTAGTTTGAAGAGAGCAATTCCAGATCCCAGTGAGGTAACCTCAATTACTGGCTGTTAAATCGGCATCTGGCTGCTGCATAAAAGAAGACATCTTTTGAATGAGAAAGTTTTGTTTCACTAGGGAAAAAAGAGTAGTGTAAGAGAAAAGTGTAATGAGGACCTGGTAGTTTGTAATGGTCATGTAGGCAACGTGAGACTCAGGCAGTGAAGGGGCTGAACCGGTTGCAGGCTTCCACAGCCCTGCCAAGATTTTACCTCCCGTTAGCTAACTGTGATTGCCGGCGTGCTTTGTCCTCGGGAAGAGGTGCCTTGATCCTGCTGTGAATTAGAAAGGAATGGCTAGGGTTTACCAGCAGAAAGCAAGCAATGCAGAGGAGCCCAACTGCTGACATAGGTGCTTTGAGAACGTTCAGAGATGCTGCTACCTCTAGAAGTGTCTTTTTAAAATACTGAGCTCTTCAGCCTAAATATACCCTAGTTTCTGCCTTCATAAGAGAAAAAGTGTTGTGCTGACCATGCATAATAAACCAATCTTGTAGCTAACAGATACATGATAATGTATGAGATGATATTTGTTCAGCTGAGTCACTTGCAGCTAGAAATAAGTGACAGTTCCAGCAAGTAATAAGCTGTCATGTAGTGTTTCTTAAATGCATAGATTTTCTGAAACCCTGTTCAAGGGGTCAATAGCAGAGCAGATGCAATTGTCTGCTGTATCACAGAGACCTCGAGAGTCAACACTGCATTTTCCTTATTTTTCATTCCCCTAAAGTGGTAAACTTCTTCAAGAATTTCCTCCCAGAGCAAAGAGGCTTTCAGTAGATGTTGGGGTAAAGATCTGACTGCCTAGTTTTGAAAATTATCTTGTGATTATTGTTTTATTCTACTTCTTTTGTCTTTGCTTGTTTCATGTCCTTCCCCGAGAAACCAGTCTGTTTATTATTACCACCATTTGTTAGCCAATACTATTTTAATTGTCCTGGTGGCAGCCAAACGTGCTAAGCACTTTTTGGTCACAGGAAATTGCCTTTCTTGTCAAATTAGACTTTTAATATCCATGCCATGCAGGTTTCTAACGTGCCCTCATCTTGAATCTTTCCTTTGGCTGATGGCTGCATTTCAAAGGGATAGAACTAGGAGAGGCATAGGAAAAGATAGCAGGGAGAGAGTAAATAATCTAGGCCCTTCAGAGGATCCACTAAGGGGAAAACGACAGAGATGTGCACAATAATGAGTGTCATGGAGAAAGTGATTAGAGAGTGACTAATGCATTGTTTCTGACAATAGAGGACCTAAGGGTGTTCCAATGTTACAAGCACAGAGGGAATTTAAAGCAAACTTTTGTCATGCAGGGCATAATTATTTTGTGGAACTCATTCCACAGGATGTTACGAGTTCAAAAAAATAAGCTACATTAGTGAGGATAGGTCCATGGGGGACTATTAACATGATGGTACTGTGGCAAGCTGCAGTTCAGAAAGTCCTCTAAGCAGCTGATTGCTGGAAGCTGAGGGGGTATGCACAGCAATTTCCGATTTGTCCTCTTATTCTTGTCCTGTAAGTATCTCCTGCTAGTAGCCCAAAGACAGGATAGAAGGCAAAGATGGATTTTGGTCTGACCTACAGGGATATGTTTGTGTACATATCTAACTCTCCAAAAGAGCAGCACAGACAGCAGAGAAGGCATTGGGATATAGGGTATGCTCACTGGATGAGTGACATGGTTTCATTATCTTTTTTTATTAGCCACATAACGCAAAGCCGAATCACTGCAGCTTATTGCAGCTCAGTTGTCCTCAGTACCACCAATTTACACTAGCACTAAGGGACAGAGGTTGTTGGTGCCCTATGGGGAAAATGTTTTCCACAGTGTGTCTGTAATGTTGATCTCACCATCCAGACTCTGGGACTTTGTGGGATCTATAGTAGCGCTCTTGCTATGCACAGAGCCAGTTTTTCTACCAGAGGAGAGCAAGATGTACAGATAAAGGTGCACAGAATCCAACTATGCAGCTCAATGGCAGCAGAAGTACCCAGGAAATGACGCAGGATGTGCTGTGGAGCAGATATGCTTGGCAGGATAGACCCAGCCTGTTCTGAGATGAAATTAAGGCTGGATAAACAAACCATTGCAAGACCTGATGGGATAGAGGCTAAGAGAGCACTATAATAAAGCTGTAGAATGCTCTTCTTCAACCAGAAGTGTCAGATAGAAAGTGCAACAATTTCACTTTGAAATCTGAGTGTGAAAATCAAGACAACCTCCACAGTAAATTCTACCTTGCACATACACATATCTGCTCCAATCATAGAAAAGAGCATGAGTTTAATATTAGATCTCTGTAATCACAATTGTAAGAGCCCTTTTGTATATCAACATCATAATGTCTGAGATTCCTACCCAGAAAGCAGAGTTTCTCTCAAACCTTCTGTTCCTTCATTTAAAAGCAATGTCAATGTGTAATAGCCATCACTACTGTAAATACATCTCTCATCCTAAATTAATAGTTTGGATTTAATTTTGCAAGGACTTTCCAACAACCTATCAGATATTTTAGGAGTGTGCAGTACACTTGTGATGATGCAGTTCACTTATTTAACTGTTGAAAGCTTGAAAGCCTCTTTCACCTCCCTCTATTTCTATATGTACAAATTATGAGACCTTGAATAATGAACATGTTATTCAAATTGTGCTATGACACTACATAATGCTGAGAAGTCATTTTCTACAGTTCACTATTCTCACAGTCAATGGTGCTTGACTTGATTACCAGTGCCTCATAGCTGCCTTAGATGTGGGCAATGTTTTAGATTTGTTGAAAATTGTCTTGAGGGAAATAGAGTAGGTTGGAAAGCCTGCTCCTTCTGATCGCTTCCTAGATGGGTCTTAATTGTCACGCATAAAATATCCATGACAGATTACATTTTTGTGTTTAAAATAAAAGAAAAGAGTAAAGGAACAGCTGAATGTTCTGAAAGCTCTCTGCAAAATGGAAGTGGAGGAACTGAGCCCAGCCTCACATCTGGCTTTATGTTCCTTAACCACAATTCAGGACAACTATGGTTAAGGAATTGTTGCACCCCCACTTATCCCTTCATGGATAAAGAAAAGGCGAGCAAAGAGATAAGTTCTTACTTTCCACTAGCTCCTCGTGGCTCACTTACAAGGCATTGCAAGATGTAATGATCAGCATTATTACTCTCAGATATCTGCTTTCTGCTGGGAGAAGAAAACACTAAGAGGTTAATTTGCAACATCAGAGAGCCTGAAAAAGGCAAATTTTAACAGATGGAAAGAAAAGAAGGGGAAAAAAGCTTTCTATGAGCAGCAGTAGTGGAACCTGTTTTGCTAGAGTGCTCCTTGTCACCTGTATGTAGGTATGGCCAGTGGGTATGGCATATGCTCTTAGCTATCATACTGCTCCCAAACAACATGTGTATGGTTATGTCTGAGTTGTCTGCCTTTTCCCAGTGGAGGTCACTGAATGTAGTTATTCTCCTTATTAAAACCTGTAGGAATTTCATCATTTGGAAGTTCTTACCTTTAGAACATAAGATATAATTGAAACACAGCTCTGAAGCATAGCTTTATTTCAGATCAAGATGGGCCCAAACCAAAGTGCACTGAAACCAGTTTCTTTGGGATATAGATCAATTTCAGTTAATTTTCTGAGAGCAATGAAAATTTCTGTTGGAAATATTGTGACAAAAGTTACCAGTCTTGAGATTTCATCTTTTTTTTCTCAGGGCTGTGTAATATGCTACATGTCAGGACTAGCTGTACCTGTGTCACAGCTCTTTTGCTTGCACTTAAATGGCTCCTTCCTTTCCAGGAACACAGAAAAGATGTTTGTGGTGCAGTGGTTTGGATATCCCCTCTCCTGCCATGCATACAGACAGACAGAGGGTTTATTTCACTCCTCTCTGTTACCTGAACTAGAGATAATCCACGCATTCTTGTCACCACACCATTCTGATCAGTTTAAATACTGGATGAAATACTGACAAAATGAAAAAAAAAAAAAAAAAAGGAAAGAAATCGGTATTTCAAGGTAGTAGAATTCTTATGACAGGGTTTTGAAGCACTTTATGATCAAATAGTAATTTTTAATTTGTCTTGATTCATGTGAAAGTAATTTGAATCCACATTAGTATTCTGTGAACTGATCATTAACACTTTTCAACTGATTTAGTAAACATATATTGCTTCCAAAATAAATAGAAACAGGAAAGAAGTACAGTTAGTGTAGCTGAGGCATGAAAACATACACATTAACATGCAAGGCAAAACTCTGGTTTTGAAATGGGGCAGCGCATCGAGGTTCTTTTTCTAGCCATGTATTTGCGTCTCCAGAGGATGCTTTAAAACAACAGACTGAACATCCTAAAGTGCATCTTTTAATAATGCTGCTTCACTACAAAATGGTGTGCCATCTGTAAAAAATGAGCTGGCACAGCTCCTCCTGTTCCTGCCTATCAGTTTAAAGAGAAGGAAGGACCCCTGGAAATGGCCTTTTTCCTTCAAAGTTCATGTACTGCCTACTAACTGTGGGTTACAAAGACAGGAGAACCTTCCATCTCTTCCTTGAAGGGAAGGTAAGTGTCCTTTTTGAGAGGGCTTGCCCAGTTAGCTCACCTAACAGATTCTGCTTCACCTGTGAGCTACTTACAAGAATATCAAATTTTATAAACCTCACAGGTCTAAGCCACAAAAAAAAAAAAAAAAAAAAAAAAAAAAAAAAAAAAAAAAAAAAAGCTGAATTGTTCAACTGTGACAATTGTATGGGGATCTTGAGTGTTCATAACATTGTAAGCACATGGAAAACTGAGACTATAAGCATCTCTCTGCTTGGTGGACCATGATCTCAGAAACTCAGCACTGAAACCATCTATGTTTCTTGCAAGGCTCAGTCTAGGTGCTTTCTGTAGACTTCAAGTGTGATTTGCTGAATGCTATCACTTTGGATAAAGCTCAGAATGGAGCACCTGCTCCTCCTGGCTCTGTGCAAGAATTGGCCTCGGTCAATTTTTTGAGAGGAGTGCCAGGAAGGAATATGTTAAGCATCAGCTTGCTCAACTTGGGCAGTGTGTCGCTGAAAGATCCATTATAGTTCTTCTATGAAAGCTGTAGGGTTTGGGGGTTGGGTTTTTTTGTTTGTTTTTTTGGTTTTTTTTTGTGCAATGCAGCTCTCTGACACTTCTCTTTATATGCTATGGCCATGCAGAAGGGAGAAGAACATCATATTTGTAATTCTAAGTCTTCTGGAGTGGTCCCCATGCTGCTAAAATTGACACTGTTTTAGGTGTGTCGAGATGGATGCTGACAGCAGCTGAGAAACATTTGGCACTGTTCAGAAAAAGAAGTGCAAAGGTAACAGCCTCCTTTATTGGCTAGCTGGGGCCAGTTCAGCATCTTGCACCACCTGCCAGCAGATCCGACTAATCTAGGACAGCCAGACCCTCCTTGCCTTTGGATTCACCTGGACTTGAAAGATACTGAGAAGGTTTACATTCAACCTTATGCCTCATGTTGGGACAATGATTCTGTTTAGGATCTGTTTCTACTTAGACTATTTTGGAGTGATATCTTATAAAAGATCTCATAGAAGTATGGTAAATACCTGCAGTGCCCCACTTTGGTCTGTGCTCTCTATCAAATCTGTCAAGGTTGACCTTGCCACAGTAAGTTGTGTTCCAGATTTTTCCTTTCTGATCTGGTGCATCGGCACTAATGGAGTATTCCCTCATCAGAGAAACCAAGCCCCTTATTTTGAATTTTTTAATTCTGGTTCTATGTCAAAGCAAAGATTGTTGCAAATACTGCAAACACTGTTGCTGACTGGTAGCTATGTCTCAGCTGCACGTATGGGAAGATGGAAATTGTTTGTGAAGAGGCCTAAAGTGCTTCTTGAAACAGAGATGTGAACTCTTACCAAACGAAATGTGTGCAAGGGGTTGGGGTTTTCTTGGTGGTGTGATTTGGTTTTGTGGTTTGTTTGTTTGTTTATTGTGGGCTTCGGTTTGTTGGTTGGGTTTTTTGCATTGCATTGTGGAAATTGGTCCTTTGTAGATTAAGTGGTAATGATCTGGATCACACTCTTGTGTATTCAGTTCTAATTAGTAATGCACTGAGTTACCAAAACTGATGCACCCAGGCCAACTTCCTTAGGAGCGCAGTTATCTTCTACATAAATACACCTTTCATTAACAGCATGTAAAAAAAAAGAGCAATGATGACATCCAGAGGACAGATAATTTAACCATAGGTACTGTGTGTATCCTCAGCAATTTTCCTAGGGATGTATCCCTCACCTGTTTGTTCTGTTTAAAGTCTGTTCCTATTAAATCAGCTATTGACAGCCTGCTGAGTTTCTCTAATTCTCAGTTTTTATGAAACTGACCTTGTAAAGTGTTTCAGCTCCAGTGCAAAAATTATATTTACAAGCTAAACTTACTCGTTTCATCATTTTTGTGTGTGCTATCATTCTATGCTATCACTGAACCCAACTGAAAAGCAAAGTGCTTCTTTAAGCTATTGGTAAACTTCAGGTTAATAGCTATCTGGCTTACTTCACCTGTAAGTGCTCCTACTGTGGAACCTCTCCCTGTATGTAGGGGTTTATCTAATCTGTCTCAGTAACCTTCTATACTCTGATTTGGCAGTTATTTTTGGTTTTGATTTTGTTTGCCACTGCAAGAATATTGGCCAGATGCACCATATGTAGGAGCCACTGTGTAGAAAAGCCTCTGAATCCCACAGAAATGCCTATGCATGAACGTCTGTTTTATTGACAAATTTGAAAGAGACACATTACCAATGTTAGTCTGGTAAATGCAGCTCCACAATCAGAATTTAATTGAAGCATGTTACCTATAATAGGTTCAGATATTTGTGTTCTTCAGCACTTTATGAATTCAGAAACAGATGGGCTATGACCAGGAAGCAGTGGAGAACAGACTGGCATAAAGCAGGTTGGCTCTCTGACAAGTGCAGGTACAGCTGTGGTATGTATTTTATTCAGCATGCCCACCTACTGTATCAGCAGCCTGCCCTACCAGCAATTCAACTACAACTGACTTAATGAAGAGTAGAAGTAAGCATGAATCCAGACTTTCCATGGATCATAATATTTGAGAACCCAGAAGAATCAACATGACGGAAATCATGCCAAGTAATTTTTTTCTCCGTCTTTACATGCAAGAGATAACAAAAGCATTGCTCTTTTGAAGGGGAAAAGAAGGAACAAAATATAATCACATTATAGTATATTAAAGTATTCCCTTTTCAGTCTTTGTTGGCTGCTTTTTTTAAAAACTGAAGAAAGAAAACCTTAGCAGGTTGTACCTTATAGCTTAAACCACCATAGTTGTGCCAAGGAACACGATGAAATGCTGGCTAAGAGGGAAAGAAAAGAGCTTATATGGGTAACAGAGGGACCAGTTACTGAAGATTTCATACCAGAAGTGTACAAGAGGTAATTTTGCTCCCATTTATGACAATTTGGATCTTTCCAAGTCCCACATGGTAAGAAGTTCCCATGGGTCATAAAGATAGTGGAAAAGAAACCTTGATCTGAACATTCCTTAGCTGAAAATGTGGCACTTGCTATTTTATGCATTGCAAAGAAACATCTCTCTTTGTCTTTTGGCATTCTGTATACGTCTGCTCTAATAATCTTGTGTTTAGATATATTTTACCTTTTCATCTCTATTTCTTTATCTGTATTGGAACTGCAGTAACCTACAGTGAATTTGGAAAACAGCAACCCATAATTATTTTATATGGTGGTTGTCTGACTTGAAATATTGAGGTAATTATCAAGTTAAATTCCTATGATCCCTGCAATTTCTATGAAACCTGGAGACATCAGTACTTGAGTTCTGGCATATCTCTTAAAGTCAAATTATACCACCTCAACCTAAGGTCGTAATTAAAGATGTAACAAAGCTAAGTGAAAAATGGCTATAGGATTTTGAAGAAAAGCAGAATAATCCCCACAATTACAGAATAATCCCCCAAAATTAAACTAATTGGACATAAATTCCACCATTCGGGAGCTACATATTGCAAGACTCTTGCTGATGCAACAGGACCAAAGCCAAAAGGAGTGAGTCTAGGAAAGATCCCTTGAGACTGTTTTGGCAGGTGAATGGCTTCCTACAGGAGGCAGCAAAAACTGGGAACAGCCTAAATGAGAGAGTAACTCTAAAACATAACTCTACTGCAGCTTTTGTCTGGGTGACTGAAAAAGTGCCTCTTTGGTCTCCAAAGTGAGGCTGTGGGACATGTTTGCATATATTGCTTTTTATTTGCACCTGGATTTCTAAGGAAGGCTTTAAAGCATGACTAAATAGTATTTCAAGAGTTGGGATGAGCAGCAGAACATGCAACCTAAACTGTGTGCATATAGGTACCTCTATGTACACCTGGATTGTAAGCCTAGATGTGAACTGGTGCTCACATTTGAAAAGGAAATCCTGGAAGGCTAGCATGATTTTAATGAATCTTCCACAGCCCTATTCTAAGGCTCCTTCCTGTGTTGTGGTGCAGGTGCTGTAGCGGTGGAAACCAGCAGGGTTCAAACGACAAAGACTCAATTGGGAGTGCCACTTCAGGACCGTAAAGCAAAGAGCTGCTGTTCAGGAATTCAGTTTCACAGTGTAATTGTGCTAGCTGAGCTGTACATGCTGTGTATCTTGCTTACATCTTGGACACTTGAAATATTTTTTTCCCCTCTTATTCTCTTGTCCAAGCTTCACATTTAACCTTTGAGGCAGTTTTGAATGTATCTCTTCATAAATCGTAGTCCAGTAGCACTAACCTCAGGCAGCTCTTTAGTGTTTTTGACTCCCTTCTCACACTGTTCCTCCTCAGGCTTCTGCTGGTCATTCTCATTTCTCTCCTGATGATTTTGTCACTTCTCTTCAGTGTAAAACTCAGAGGATCTATGAGACTGTGCACTGCCACTGTGTTTGTGATGTTGGGGCCTCTGCCTGATGCTGCACTTCGCTTCATTTACCTTTCTCATTTCATTGCTTTCCCCATGTTCCAGTAGTGCTGCCTGTCGCCCTCCCCATTACTACTATAGGGCTGACATACTGTCCATCAGATCCTGTCCCCTCCAGCCTCCACCAAAATATGTTACCTTTCATGTTGGTGACTCCCTCAAATGCACTAAATCTTTAGTGTCCTCTAGAATTTTTTTCCATTCCGTTTTAAATGTCCCCTAGCTGTTCCAGTGCTGAAAAAACACCTCTGGACCTACCAATCCTTCACAAGCTTTTTAAAACTGTTCTCTGGTATCTCTTCTGTCAGCATTTTTACAGCATTTCAAGACTAGTTGGTGTCACAAAAGGGAAGAATATTTCACGGTAAGGATAAAATACTACAGTCAGTTCCATACAGGTTTAGTTCTGGAAAGTCACTTAAGCGAAGCATGATGTTGGATGAAGGGATCAAGTGACGGCTCTTTGAGGTTTGTCCAGATGCAAAAATGTACCAAAGCTGTAGCTCAACTTTTTTTCAGATGACAGAGGGGAGAAAAAAAATTAAATAAGAGAGAGAGAATGTAGTCCTGCCAGCTTCTCGGGTACTAGAAGCAGCTCCACTCTAAGTGGCTGAGGTGGCAAAGAAGAGTGCCCTAGACACTGGCACCCAGTTTTGTTGATGAAACATCCGTTTGCTGATAGACGTACTGGAATGTGATCACCAGCATGTAATGAGCATTATTTTCATAACTACAACACCAAACACAGTTCTGCCATCAGATCTCGTCAGGTGTTTGCAGGGAAAGCAGGTGGTGAGCTGAGAAATTTGTCTAAGCACTGAGGTACTCCTTGAAGAGAACAAACCAAGATATTAAGTAAAGAGAGGTTAGGTGTTCCTCAGCTTCATAGTAGAGCAGGTCTATAGGATCAGCATTCAACGTGCTGATTCTGACATGAGACCAACACTGTCATCCTTGGAGGAAGGTGTCTGCTCTCTGTCCCAAGTGCACTAAGTCCTAGCTACCTAGAAACTTCAGTGAGAGCTGGGATATCTCAGGGAAGAAGTGTTGCATCTGAAGTCACTCTCTTCCACTTCCCCACTTAAACCAAAAGCTCCATAGCTACTTTGAAAGAGGATTGAAATTAAAGAACTGAGGTTTCAAACCAAGGATCAGTGAGCTGCATGCTCTAATATTTCATCAGCTGTGCAGGCTGTTGTGGTTCTGAGTGCCTCCTGCACAGGATGGTTGTTCCTCCTGTCAGCAAATGTGGTGGTGTGCAGGGCTTTGCTGAGGTGAAGCTGAGGGCAGGGAACTGACATGATAGATAATGATGAGAATTAATGTTTCTGAGTACCTGGTGTCCTATACTGAGCTCAGCAGCTGGGCTATAGTGACTCCATGCAGGTTATTTCAATTCCTTGTGTGAGTGGTAAGCAGGGATATTTAAAATAGCCAGTTAGGGCCCACCTCAGGTTCAGAGCAGAATACAGATGCTAACTGATCTTTAGGAAGAGGGATTTAGATGCATGTAAGCAGAAGGTGGAGGAGCAGAGAAGCTATAGCTGGAGAAGTCTTTTTCTATGTATGGAATAAAGAGATGGAGTTAAAATTTTATGAGGCAGTGTGGTTATAGTGAGGAAGATAACATTTTAGATGCTGTCATGGAGTAAAATGCAGAAGAAAGATGTAAGAAAGCAGACATTAAGAAAGCTGGAACAGCAGTACTATTTCTTGTCCTCCTTTTGGTTTTGTGCTTTTCATTGAATGAGCTGTGAACAGGTCACAAGCAAGAGCTGGAGCAAATTCTCTGGGACTTGCTCTGCACCGTCTCTGCCAGACAGTGCATATCCCTGCTGGAAAGGATGCCCAAGAAATAGCATCCTTTTTGATACTGACTCAGACCTGAAAGTGAGAATAATAGCTCTGACTGAATCACAGGCTGTTGTGGAGGGAGATTAATGCCAGGAGACATGGCCAATTCTCTTTCTTTGTGTCAATCCACTTTCAAAATACAGCACATGCCAGGTTTTTTTTTGCACTTGGAGGTGGAAGAGACAGAGCTTATATGAAACAGAGATAAAATCTGAAGCATAATTAAACAGGCATTTTTCATATCTTTATCATTGTCTTTCTCTTCCCTCTTATACTTCTGTGTCTTGTTCTTTCTAAAGCTATTGTAAATGGGATGGATGTCGAAGGAACAGCAGCTAGTTTTGAGGCCAAACAAGCACTCCACATTTTATCTGGTACATAGGAAGGCATTTTTGTTGTGTATCTGATTATATAAGGCATTTCATTAGTAGCAGGCCATCATACAAAGGCATTATGTTACTGGAATTGTCACATCTTCACACCAATTTTCAACTCCATTTCTACATTTTCTTTCACACTCCCAACAGTAAATATTCTAAATATTTTAAATAATTGTGATTGCCCAAACTGAGATTGCTCTCCACTCTCTGATGGAGAGCTTGCTTCTGGAGAGCAGCGTACTGATTTGCTGAAATGCTTACACTCAGTGTTCTTGTGCTTCTTTTTGCCTTTCACTTTCACATTGATATACAAAGAATTGCACGGATCTGCTTCCAAACTGTCACGGTCATGGTATCTGTTGGCATTACAGGTACACAAAAGGACAGAAAATGCTTTTCTGCTCTCTTTTAGTGGCTTTAGCAGTCACAGGGCTTCTTGTGTGAAGCAGAGGAGACCAGGGTGTGTATATCACAGAACTTCAGGGGCTGAAAGGGACCTCAAAAGATCGTCTAGTCCACCCTCTGCTTCCAGAGCAGGATCACCTATATCAGATAACATGGGAATGTATCCAGGCAAGCTTTGAATATCCCCAGAGGGGCAGACTTCACAACCCACCTAGGTAGCCTGTTCCAATGTTTTGTTACCCTTACAGTGTATTAAAAAAAAAAAAAAAAAAAAAAAAACNTTTTTTCCCCTTAAAGGTATTAAAAAAAAAAAAAAAAAAAAAAAAAAAGCTGGATTTGTCCCTTGCTAAGGCTCCTCAAGGGATTTTGGTAGCCATCCTGGAGCTGATTCCACTTGTCTTGTGCTGCACAAGGAGATCTCAGGATGAGAATTACAGATGTAGGTTGTAGACATGAGTTATATGACTCTTCTGCTAAACTGACTTGTACTTGAAGGGGTTTTTTTCACCTGTGTTACTATGATTCCCAGTCCTCTCCAGCAATGTCAGAGATATGGTGAAAATGAAAACTTCACCAAGAAATGAGCAGGCACTGAATTCTGGCCAAGAAAAGGGACCACAGATCCAGAAATGAAAGCTGAGTTGGAAGGATCTTCAGAAGTAGGAGATACAGGGGAGACAGAAGCAGCAGAATGAAGCATGGGAGCAGAATTGATGTGGTGAAGTAGTAGGGTCCTTGGGCATCATCTATCTTATTCTGTCCATGTTTATATTTGTGTGAGCTATAGGGGAGTCCAAATAATGTCCTCATCTATCGAGCTGCATTGCCTTTATGGATGCTGCACAAACACAGCTCCATGCACTGTCCTGCTCTAGCCAAAACTTGTGATGTAACCTTTTTCTGTGTCTTCATTGGTGTCTCTTTCTTGTTGCTGGGAGATTGAAGGTAATCCACCACCAGGATTTGGATAATAAGTTGAAGCTGGAATACTTGCTCTGTGTGCATTTCTTTCACTGCTTTTAAGCTTTCTGTGCATCTGTCAACCTTCTGAAGTCTTCAGACCCATACGAAAAACTGAGAGGGAGGGGTTGCAATATATGCATATAGCTTAGTTGTCAAACTAGCAAAGCTGCAACTGTATAAAGGAAAAAAAAAATCATAAACCGAAAATCTGGCTGACTGCTAACATGTGCAGCCTTAGAAGGTGCAAGTACCTGCTGCATCAGGAGCTGAATGCACGTGCCTCTGAATTGTTCAACAGTCAGACTTCCCCTATGGAGCCGACAGTTGTCCAAAGTCAGTTACCCTTTCCAAGGCACAAAGCAAAACTTAGAGGTAACAAGCTGCAATTACATTTTTTGTTTCTTTTATGCACACTTGAGAAAATGCTGTGATTATTTTGTGGTGATGAATCATCTTGTGCATGCACACTCATCTCTCATATGCCTGGAAAAGGTATTCTGTATTTTAGGACCCATTTCCTCATTATCAGAGTCACTATGTTAGGTCTTAAACCCTTTCAGAAATTGACTAAGCTTTGTCTAAAAAAAGCAGTTGGGATTTTGGCCCTCAGTATCCCTATTACTGAGCAGCCATTCCGGGGCTTTTATCCATCCTATGGCAGCCAAACCCATTTTATTTCCAACCTTAGTTTATTCACTGCCAATTTATGTCACGGGAAAAGCGAATGAATTATCAAATATGCCAGACTGCAGAATAAACAAAAGTGGTGTCAGTAAACACCATACCCAGCATTTAGGGAGCAGACCTTAAGTAGATTCAGAAAGAAAAATCAATGCAAAAAGGCCATATAGCTAATTACCTAGCACAATAAACGACTACCATGAAAAATAGGCCATGTCGAGAACGATCTCTGTCAAATGCAGCTAAAGACTGTCCTCCTTAATCCGTTTAAGAATTGAGAAGGGTATTAAAACCTGGAACATGTAAATCAGTTGTGAAAGTTTACAATTCACTGAACCTCGCATATCTCCAGGTTGGTATGCAGGGAGGGAATTCCAACATGTCACTTTAGGAAAACTTGAGATAGCCAAGACTGGCTGGCATGGAAGAAAACCTTTACCAGCAAGTCTCAGGCTGCTGGCAAACTAGTGTTAAAAAGGGTGCTGTGTTTCACAATAAAGCGTTCCAGCGATGTGGATGCTGCGACATGATCTCTGCAAAAGGGGCAGAAGGTGAGATAAGCATCTGTCTCATCTCTTTACAGAACCCTTGGGTTTGACAGTAACAAAACATATGCTGCCTGGCAGGTGAGCCCATATTTGATTTACATAGCACTTTCCTTTAATGCCTATGGTCCTGGCAAGGACTGCATGGCACGCAAAATAGCCTTTCGTTAGGAAAATGGCATTTTCATTCCCAGACTTGTGATTTTATTACAGAATATTTAGTGGGATTGGTATTCCAGAAGTACAGGTCTGAGTACAGCTGAGAATGTAAAGGTCTGGATATTGAAATATTTTTAAATAGTCATAGTTCTCATGTGGAGGCCTTCAAGCGCTCTTAGCTGTGGCGGTCTTGTTTCACATCCACCAGAGTGTTACTCCTTCCTAGAGAGGAGGTCACTGAGAATTCAGGAGTGCTAGCAAAATTGGAAATTTTAGTGCTTTCTCACCAGACTCAATGGTCACCACAGAAAACCCTTTTGAGAGCAGCAAATCCGTACAGTTATTACTCAAGAATGTGCAGAGGTGTACAGTTGTATTTATGAAGAGAAGAGCATGTGAGCACACACCCGTATCCACCCCAAACCAAAGGTACCAGGGCTTCAGCAAACAGGGGAGCTTCCACACAAATTTGTGAAGGAGAGTAAAACATCATCTATTTGATGTGAAGAGTCAGCTTCACAGACTGCTTAACTTCATTGAATCATTGAATCACAGAATGTCAGGGGCTGGAAGAGACCTCAAAAGCTCATCCAGTCCAACTCCCCTGCCAGAGCAGGATCGCCTGGACCAGATCACACACGAACACATCCAGATGGGTTTTGAATATCTCCAGAGAGGGAGACTCCACAACTCCCCTGGGAAGCCTGCTCCAGTGTTCTGTTGCCCTCACAGGGAAAAAAATTCCTCCTCATGTTTAAATGAAACTTCCTATGCCTCAACTTCCACCCATTGCCCCTTGTCCTGTCATCTGCTGCTGGGCTGTCTTCTCAGCTCTAAGACAAAACCCTGAAATGCTCTTCTAGTATCAAGATATTCATTATAACTTACTTTCATCACTATTTGTTCTCTTGCTGGTGATACCACGCAAATAGCTTCCAATATTTGAATTTTAGCATCTACTCTTTCTTCAGGAAGAAGCTTTTGTTTTCATTACATTATCATAGACTCCTTCAAGTTTTTAGTAAATCTCAGCTACATCAGCTTTCTGAGCTCTAGGTCATCAGGAATTTAGCACAAGTATAATTAATCCATTATAAGTCATTTTGGGGAAAAAAAGGGTTAATAACTAACAGGTTTCGTTAGGGAAGCAATGCAAAACAAACAAAAAAAAAAAACCAAAAACCAAAAACCTGAGTATTTGTTGTCTGACCTAACTCAGCTGATTGTGTTTGGCTGCATGTGGACGTATTCCTACCTCTGAGCAGGCACCTGGATAGTATGGTAGAATTCAGCATCGATACAAAGTTCTACTTGCAAGGATGGAACAGGAGGATCAGGAGCATAAATAGCAAAAGTGAATACAGAAGAAGAAAATTGACTCAGTATATCACAGTTTTCAGGATATTAATAAACCTTTAATCTTGCCGTAGTGCAAGACTGGCTTATTCTATTTAAAACCCCCACACCTTTCAGTTATCTTGTTAACCTCTAGTAAACACAAGAGATACTCTCCCAAATAGTATAACCTGTTACCTACCTCAGTATAGAAGTTGTCCTCATTAAGCTGATGCCCTTAAAACATGGCTATGAGCAAATGATGCAGAGATTTGTTCTTGAATGTATTTCTTCATCCCAATACATGCACGGCCCAACTAGATTGCAATTAATAGCTAAGAAGGTAACATCAAATTGGTCTTTAGAGTCCTGAGCTTTGCATAACTATAATAAGGTTACAGATTAAATTACCTCAGAGATCAAAACAAATAAGCCCAAACTAATAATTGCCAGCTGCAAGACAATTTGTTATTTCAGATGAGCCAGCTTTGGAGGGGTATGCAAGGAAGAGAGAAAAATGAGTTCATGTGCCGTTGTAACAGATATCACTTATCACACAGTAATACAGCAGTGGAAAGCCCAGATTGCAACTGTGAAATATAGACAAAGCAAACTTACACATGGAAGAAAATGTGAGCAACTGTAACTGACCAAAAANGAAATAGAAATATAATTTAGTAAAATGACAGAATAAACTAGAAACACTCCTAAATTAATAAAAGAGAGCTAGAGTCCACTAGTAAATTGGAATGCAGTTGGTTTAAAAGTACCTATTAATTCTGGCTTTTCCTCTCTTGCTGTTTTCTCTGTCTGGACTAAGCAGTCTTCAGAGATTGTTTTTTTTTCCTCACTGCCATGACTGCTCATTTTTCTCAGCAGAGATAATGAGATCAAGGAAGGAATAACCTTCTTTTATCCTCTCACTCCATTTCTCTCCTCCAATTTGCAGCACAACAATGGCAGAGGAAACATCAAAGAGATGAGTTAGGAATAGGTCATGGTCAACAGGGAGGACATGCTCTGCAGAGTGGTCCTAAATGAAGTTTCACCTAGATGTGACACACCTTTCTGTGTCCTTCTCACTGAGCTGGGTTTCTCCATCTTCACATGGCTCTGTGTGATCCTGTCTGGAACCCACAGGGAAAGTAAGATGGTCCAACAGAGGAAGAGAAAGGTATTTATGAGACTTCTTGGATGTTTGACTGAGGCAGTTATGAGAGTTCTTGGATGCTTGGCTCTATTGGTTTGTCCACCAGCGTGCCAGCCTGGAGCAGTGCTGTGAGGAAGGTTTTGTTAGGAACAGCACAAAATCTGTGTGTGTCTATTTTCGTAACAAATTGTTAGGAATCATCCCAGACAGGTGCTTAAAGTCAGTGCTCAAAATGGAGGTGCTCCTCCTTTGCTGTTTCACAGGTATCTCCTGGAAAGTGCAGAACAGGAGGAAACATTATAGAAGGTGTGTGCCCTGCAGTGCACTTGTGCAACCAGAAGCCAGAATTAACAGGAGGACACCAGCTAATTGTATTTGTACTGCTTGCAAATAGATACCCCCCCCTGCTAATTTCAGCTGCTGCTTACAAAAGTGCTCTGCAGCATTTACTCCCCCCCATTCCTCCTGTTCCCTCCGTGATTTCTTTTCCTTCGCTCAGATGTGATTTCCTTACATTTTAAGCTCTATTTTCTCACTCTTTTCATCAATATTTAATATGTGAGTAGAAAAGTGGGCAGTTACCTTCCTTTTCTTTTCCCTCTAAAAGTGCTGGTACTCAGCTCTGGCTGCAGAAGCTCTTGGCTCCTGGGATCACTCACTCTGTTTCAGTGCTGCCTGCATTAAGGAGCCAAAGCCTAACCTGAGGCTGCCAGAGGGGGTTTTAAAAAAGGCAATAATGACTAATTGACCTCTTTAATGAGCTTAGGAGTTATAAAGTAGATAATTGCAGTGCATATGACATATTTTATCTGGGTTTTCAGAAAATCTCTGATAAGGATCTACATGACAGGCTGCTTCTGAAGATGAACCTAACAGGCTGAGAAGGACATGGCACAGAAACACACGAAAGAAAATGAATTTTCTGTGCTGAGGTATCTTTGTCCCCCAAAAGAGAAGAGTTAAGTATGATTAATATCTGGATTCAGACTTGGATTTTAAATAAATTACCTAGCTAGGAAGACCCACTGCAACTCACGGTATGTGCTGATGATACTAAATTGTGATGCATACTGAGCACAAAATGAGTGGCAAGAAATATTTGTGGCGCCTTAGATCAGCTCAGTAATTGAGCTGACACATGGCAAATTAAATTTATTACTGAGACACGTGAAATAATGCACATTGTTCTTGATACAGAGAGGACAAACATCAAGCCCCTCTAGAGCATTTTGACAAAACAGCCTTTACTAGAAGAGAGCTGTCCTAGACAGTGTATGCAGGGAGAGAAATACTTGAAAAACTGCACATAGATGGGACTGGTTTTGACACTTAGTTTGGCCCTGGTTGTAGTTTTCTCTTGGTTACAATGTTTTCCCTTGCTCCTGCCCGTTTGTTACTTGGTTTTGCAGTGCAATGAAAAAAATCTGAAGTTGCTCAGGTTTTCTGAAATCTCTCTGTGTCTTGTGGTTTTTCCTAGGGTGAAAAACGAAGAACTGAACTGGAAACATGAAGAAAGGTCCCTCAGTCTTGGAGCTGGAAAAGCAAGGAAAGTACAATAGCTAAATTGTTAAAATGTGGCAGAGCAGCCACTCTGAAAACACCAGTTACCTTATCTTTGTATTGGGGCAGTATGGCAAAGGGAAATGAAAATGACTATTTCTTAGGACATTGTACTAAGACTGAAGTGAAATGGGTGATGTGGGTTTGGTCACACACCCTGGTTTTCATCATGTGCATGCTCTGCGTTGTTGTTAAAACAGCTTATGGCTAAGATTTCAGGCACACACCTGGATCTTGGGAGATCTGATGAGCTAATTACTTAATCCAGATCTAATAGCCCAGGGCAGTGTCTGTATGGTGTGTTTTGGTCTCTCAGCATTAACGCCAGCGCTTCCCATCATCTTTCTGTGTGGCTGCTGTGATTCCCAACACCAATTTGCATCCCCTTAGAGTCCTGCCTCTCTGAATTCAGTGGATTTAGTTATGATGGAGTCTATTTTTCTACTTCTATATTTCCATCTTAGTTTTGCAGGTATAATAGGCAGTTGCCTGCTAACAACTGATCAGGTGAAGATTATGGGAGAACTGATGATGCAAAGAAAGAATAGGATTAAAACCTTTCAGGTACAAACAACCACGAGAGACAAACACAGACACAGACCTTTGGAAGAAAGAGATGGCCAAACAGATTGTCAAGGCTGCCACAGAGTAGAAAACAAACAAACAAAGATATACCTGATGTTTGGTGTGGTTTTTGTTTTTTGTTTTTTTTTTCCTTTTAGGAGGAGCTAAACTTTGATCTTTCAGGTAGAAGTCTCTAGTGCTTTAATTCATTGCAGCAGAGGGGGAGACACAGTCACAGCACAGCAGTCTCTCTGAATGCTCCTGATGACCATGGGATACTTGTAGAGTTTTACTGACACCTTGATTATAATTATAATGCACTTAACTCTGTAGCTCATTAAAATTAATACCTGATCAGAATTGGTCACTTCAGTTGCTGCTGGTGAATGCAAATTTGCTCGTATGGTGTGTTCTTTTGCCCTTTCAGACATCAGGATAGTTTTGGTTTCAGCTTCTGGTGTTATGCCGATGACAGATCTATGTGATTTGTTTCTTGACTACTCCAATCCATTTAATCTCTTTGAATCTACTTTAAATGTCAAATTTTGAAGTGCCTCTGTGAAAATCTGTCACTATTTTCTTAGTTTTTTATTTCATTTCTTTCTGCCATCTGACCTTTGCCTCATGAAGGCAAGGAATTGCCTCTTTCTCAGGATCGTCTTACACATTCTATTCATAAAACTATCTTCTTATGATTTGGAAACATCTCACAAGCCAAATACTGAAAGAAAGATGACAAAGCTTATCTTTGTAGCACATTTTACTTTTCCCCAGGGTTGCCCCTGGTAGAACTCAGCTGCAAGCACAATGTTTGATTCAACTCTTGTTGATAATAAGTTTCTAGTTCAATATTGCAGGCCAGGTCCATTCCTGCTTTTGCAATTGTCAATGGAACTGGCCTTATGATTTAATGTTAAATTAGACTTCTCATGGACTCTGTAGGCAGTTTAAAAGTAAAAGTCTACATTTTGGGCACTCTTAGCATCTCAATTTTTAAAACACTCTCCTTGAAACTCTTGAATAATTTGGCTTTCAAAAGTTTCTAGTCAGGAACTTTTGGTCATAAAATTTAAAACTGAAATTTGTCGTTGATCCAACAAAAAGTGATAGCCTTTTTTTTTTACAAAGAGGGAGAGTCTTGTCTACTGTTCTGCCAAAATTATTAGAATAAGAGATTTTATAATATTTAAGTGAAAGTAACATGCAGGGATAAGACATTAACATAGCAGGTAGTTTACCACTGGAAGCAATATCTTAAAGTGAGGAGGTCTCACGTGTTTAAAGTTGGATAATCTGTGAACTAGATGTTGGGAATGAATGAGTTTTGCCTCTCACATCCAGCTCTATGAAGACACTGTCACAAATCTGCTGGAGAATATGTTGCTTCTGTAATAAGCACAGGAAACAGGAAACTTTAGCAGGGTGGAATCTTTAAAGGACATTTTAAACAAAATATTACTGTCTAGTGCTTTCTCTGTCTGTTGCAGCAATCCACCCTCAAGATTTTGCTCTAGGTACCACCTACTGCTTCATTTCCATTTTCAAAGAACTCCAATAAACCAGGAGTCTTTTCATCCCTACCAGTACAGCAGATTGGTCTGTTTGACTAATTGTAGGTTATGATGTGGAAAGTATTTTGTTATCTAGGAGATGATCTCTGCTTTTGAAAAAGAAAATATGCTCTTATGTATTGCTCTATGCTTCTTCATGCCATTTGATACTATTGATCACAGAAGCTTCTCTCTTGCCTCCAGGAAGCTTGAGGGGTAAACAGAAACACCCTTAAATGGCTTAGATCCTTCATCTCAGATTAAAACCAGAAGTTTGATTGGGGTAAATGGTTTTCCATGTCAGCAACCATCCCTTGAGAGCCTCTACAAGCATTATTCCTCTTTTCCCCTTATAAAACATCTATGTGATTCCACTAAAAATTGATATATATATCCTGATGTTTTGCAAAGAAACTATTTATAAGCACCATCTTTTTCTTACTTATAGAGTTTAAAACCCTGCCCTTTTCCTTATTGCTTTTTGGGGGATTGGCTAAAGAGGAAATACATTTTCAGCATCCATTCATGCTGCCATCATATGGAAAAAATACTCCAACCAAAATCATCTTAAAGGTCCACACCAGTAAGCACCTCTCCTCCTCTGTTATATCCCACCATTGAATCTTTTCTGTCCCAGAAAGCCTTTTCTTTACCTTTTCATGTTGAAGATTATATTATTGGCACATGAAACAACTTTGGAAGGTAATTAAAGTGCATATCCATAACCTTGCCGTGCTTTATGTGCGCATGTGATGCTAAGGCATCACAACAGCAAAACGAGAGGTAGGACCATTCAGGGCCTTATTGTGACCTCAGTTAATGAGTAAAATTCTTACTGAGAGACCAACTTGCAAGAGGAGGATGTGACTGTACCAAAAAGTGTCTGTCTCCACCCAGTAAAGCCACAGAAGGGACAGCAGCAGTTGTCTGAGTCAAACTCCTAGAAAACACTGACTAGCTTTGATAGTAAAAGGCAGTGTACTTGTTAGTGTGGAAACTTTCAGACCTGTAGAAATGCCACCAAGTCACAGACCACATCCCTTAATCTGATGAAAGACAGTGATGTAGATAAATATCTGTAACAGGCAAAGGAAACTTTTAAGAGGTGATTTTTGCAGAGATGCTTAAAATCATCACCAGAATTGTGAAAATGCTCTCCACCAGGCCTGCCTACACAAGAATAAAGTAGATTCACATCACTAGAACTAACACTTCCTTGAAGGCTGTTTGATTTCTGTTTCATGAAGTGCTTGATGTATTTTATGTGATGGGGGTTGATATACTCTTAAGTGTGAGGCTTCATGAATGCAAGCATAATGATGTGGATAAAGAGCTTGAAAACCACTCTCACAGGTGAAGGACAATATTTGGAATCTATTGCCAGCAGATCATCATTAACTGTTCTGCTGGTCAGATTTGCTTTAAATCAGATAGGTGATAAACAACTCAGCCCAGATACTTTGGAATTATAGCCCCTCCAGTCTGGGGCTGTCAAGAAATGTGATTCTGTTGTTTGCACATGCAGATGAATGGAAGGAATAAAAGTATGATATGAAATAAATGGCTGAGTACAGATGAAACATAAATTGAGAACATAAAGAGAAAGTAGTCTTGTGGCCAGAGGTGTTGAGCTCTGCAATTACCAATGCTCTTGAAGGCTGTTCCTCTCATTTGCCAGTGGTTAGTCCCTCACTAATCACCACTTCCATCATGACAGCTCTGAAGAGTAACAGGTATGAAACTGCCTCCCACATGGAGCAAAATTCATGCCATCATCCTTGAGAGGGAAGAGGACAGGTAAGATTCAACACTGCTCTGTCCATTACTGTACCAGCTTCTCTGTCACCAACGGGATGAGTCAGTGTCACCTGTGACTCCTGTGTGTTCCCACCACTGCTCTCTGACCTCTTGTGAGGAAACAGAAAATCAGTCAAGTGCATTTGTCAGAAGGCATATGTGGGTCTAAACGTAATCACTACAATCTGCCTAATATCTTGGTTAGGTCTTCTGCTCCTCCTGTCCCACCCCTTGCTGACAACACAGCAGTCCCCTTGCAGTCCTTAGCGTACTGCTTCTAGAGGTTTTGCTTCTGCAGGGTTAAAAATAACCCTCTCCCCCTCTCCTTGGCAAACTGCTTGTTTGCAAACATGAAGGTAAGCATTTAAATGTCACTTAAACATAAAAATAGGTAGGAGACACGTTAAAGAAACTTCATTTCTACTTCACATCAACACCACTAAATGCATTGTTACAGCGGTGACTAAAACTGTCTAATAATATCATCAGTGGCAACTGGTCAGTTAAAATGTTTTTTAATTGTGACTTGAATGTGTTTATCAACCTCTTTTTGTGACATCAAAAAGACAGCAAGAGAAACACATGGAGACATTGTCCTCGAGGGAAAGGATTAATCATCAGTGAGTGAGCAGGCCTAAGCAGATGGTCAGCTAAGCTTTCCTGAAGTCATTTCTTCTATCCACCATTCAGTGTCACTGCCAGAAAGGAGAAGAAGTGTTATCTTGACATTGAACATCTTTATAATAAAACTACTAATTGGCGTCTAATACCAAAGGCTTTATAGCTGTAAAATTGCAGCAGAGGTAGCTGAGTGCTTGACTGGGTTTCATTTCAGTAAATGCTATTGTACAAATCCTTCCTCAGCACAGTCAGCATTGCAGTAGCATCGTGAGACCTCTCTGCTTCTACTGGTGTCTCTCCCTTAGCTCAGTTCCAAACACA
Organism: Eubucco bourcierii; assembly: GCA_013396675.1. Taxonomy (NCBI): domain Eukaryota; kingdom Metazoa; phylum Chordata; class Aves; order Piciformes; family Ramphastidae; genus Eubucco; species Eubucco bourcierii. The sequence goes on from VWZE01010641.1 coordinate 534,529, forward strand.
AGAGCTAGGAGTGTTTTAAGAGCAAAGCAGTGACCATGTCACTGCCGTTGTCCTCTTACTTTTCACGTATGTGTAATGCTAATATTTTGCAGGAGATGTTCCTTAGGATTTGGTTCTCAGATTTTTATTTTTTTTTTTCCCCTGGGTTTTGGCAACCAGAGAGAGTCTGTCATAATAAATTATCACTTTTGGTTTGGGAAATATATTTTTTATGAAAGCTGAAAATGCGTCAGCATTGAACATCCATGAAATTCTCATGGTTTATTAAGGATTTCTTTTTCTTTTATCCTCCTCCCTTTAGAGAGCAACATTTAGAGAAAACATTCCTTTCCCTACTAGCCAGCCACTACTTTTTTCTTTTTCTTTTTTCTTTTTTAATTTTTTTTAAGATACAATCAAATCTGGGGTGGAAAGTGTTGCTCATTACAGCAGTTATGTGAAAATAGCTGTAGTTTTTATTACAGTTTGAACACGTGGATTTTGTTTCCATCTCCTATCACTCCTCATTTAGCAAATATTGCCATAAAGCAAATGGTGAGAGCCAGATTCTGTCTTCAGCACACCAAGGTCAGTCTGGAGTAATTCAGACTGTGTTTTGCTGTGGCTGAGGCCAAGCTCTGGCTCATCTCTTGAGAGCACCTTAGTGGTGCTTGACTGCAATGCAACCAGGATGCTACTGCTGTGCTGGAAACTGGGGCTCAGAAGGTTCATTTAAAGCAATAGAAAGGATCCTGTGGACAATAATCACTTTTAAACATGGCTTTTGGTTCTTTCATAGTGAAATTTGAAATTTGCAGAGAGGGTTAATGCCTGGAAAATTGTATAAATATGTTATGTCATAATATTATATGTCCCAAAATATTGGTAAAGGGGTGTTTTTTTCCCAGAGATTAGAGCATTAGTGAAAAAATAATGATTAACCTTTAAAATCAGATTGGCATTTCTTTTTTTCTCCAAATGTAGAATTAATACGCATTTTTTAATCATTAGTGTAATTTTCAGGATGATACTTTTGTTCTTTTGGCTGTTGAACTGTTACGGCTGCTAGTAACCCTTCAAATTGTTTGCTTCATTCAAGCATTCTTTTTTGAATAATTCATTAGGCATTATTATCCAAGCGTGGAACACCTCATTTAGCACTGGTGATCTTTTCCTTATGTGTAGCTGACAGGCAATCAAAGTTTTTATCAGTGCAGAAAATTTGCAATTCAGAAATGTAGTTGCAGCAATTAGTAGCTATCAGGTAGCATAGGAAGGACAGCTTCATAAAAAGAGAGAGCTGAATGAGCTCAACTGATGTTAGCACAAAAGTAATGGATAAAACTAACCAGCTGTTTCTAAATTTACCAAATGGAACAGTCCTTTTTTTTCTCGGAGTAGGTGGTTTAATTAACTTTGTGTTATGTGTGGCTTCACAAAAGGAGAAGTGACTAGGTGACAGAATATCCCTCTTTCAGTGCCCTCCACTTCATTTTGTAACTGTATTAAGATGTCCTGTTGATGTGTTGGGGTTTTGCTGCTGCTGCAAGGAGCTTGCTGAAGTTTGAGCAGTTGGGGTGGTGCTTCAGTGAGCGCTGTGGATGAAGTCCCAGTGTGGCTGGCTGCAGTGCAGAGAATGCAAACAAATATTCCTAGGAAATAAGGCAGGAGAAGAGTCTGTAGAAGCAGGAGGAGAGAGTAAATTCTCATCTCATATTTTAGCAATCATTCAAGCTCACTTCCATACTGCAGATCAGGTGGTATTTACAATGGATTTGAACTTGCCACTTCCCAGAAAATGACTCGGGTTTTATTGGGCCAAAGAAAAAAGGAAAGCACTACAGGATCACAGAAACATTCAGGTTGGAAATTGCTCTTTTGATCACCAGCTCCTCTACACTCTTAAGTGTAACTCAGAGAAGTTACACTTAAGAGTGTAAATTAATGACACTCTTAAGTGTAACTCAGAGAAGTTACACACTTAGTGTAACCTAGAACGTTCACTGGAGGAGACCTGGGCATTGGTTGTGCTCCTGGGAGGGTTTATGTGGTTTTGGATGTGTGTTCCAGGATTTATCTTCAAAGCCACAATTGTCCTTAGGCAGCTAAGGGGATCCCAAGCACTCCTGTTCTGGTAAGTGCTCTAATTCGTTTGTCACAGCTCTAGCACCTCCTGTTATGTTTTAAAGGTGAGTGATCCGTGATCTCTTCATGGAAGAAAGAGAAAAACCTGAAGGTTGTTTGAAGGAGATGTTTCCTAGCACTGAGTCTCAGACAAGCCTTCATGGCTCACAAACAGGGCAGCTGGCCTGTGAGGGGCAGGCAGGAGAAGAAACATCATTCTCCAGGGACTACCTCCAAGCAATAGTCTGAGCAGCAGCCTGGCTGCAGGGCAATGCAGGAGGTTTGGAGGGCCAGGTCACTTTCTGAGGTCCCTCACTCTCACCCAGCACTCCAGACAGAGGCTTTTGTAGCCTGTGAGGTCACTTTCTGGGGCCAGGTTCCCAGAAATCAGATGTGATAAATCTTGTGGCTCTGGGTATTCTGTCCTACCTTTCACAGGTGGACTTTCAACAGAGCTCTTTTACTTTTTAGCACAAACCCTTCAGTATCCAAATGCAAGGAGAATGCTCCAAGTGCAAAGCACCCCCAGTGGCTTCAAGAACAAGAAGGTATATGGAGTAAAGCACTACATCAAGCACTTGTGTGTCATGGTTATGGAGACTGAAAAATTGGAAGAAATTGAGGAAATCTATTGCAGTGCAATTTTGAAGCGTTTGAAAACTCTTCTCGTGTGCTTATTTGCTGATCTACTGTATCTAAACAGTGCTTTTAAGCATCAGTATTGAGAGACACATGGGAGCTATGAACATTATTTTGTCCATTGTGCTATCTGCTTCCTCTTAGTGAGATGAAACAATGCCGTGATTCACATACTGTTCCATCCCCTGACAGCAGCCACAGGGCTCGGGAAGCTGTTTGGAGCAGTGTGGGCCATCTCCAGCAAATGCTTCCATCTGGGAAGGCACTTGGGAAGCTACAGAGGAGGCAGGTGTGCAGCTGCCAACCCCCACTCCCCACAGGGAAAACTGCATTCCCAGTGAAAGGAACCTCCTGGCACGGGCTCCTGTCTCGGGGGTCTGCCTGGCCTTTTGCTGACAGCATAATTTCCCTAGGAGTCTCAGCCTGACATCTCTGTTCATGACCCTTTTTACTAAGGAACATTAATATCTGCTGCAGGTCTGGCAGGTGCAACATCCACTAATTGTGTCTGCATCACCAAGCCTCGTTTGAACACTCTTCTAACACCCAAATTTCTGTTTGGGAAGTGAACAGGCCTCTTGTTCTCCTAGAAAGAGTGCACTGCTCGTTCATGCTCACTCATTTGACAGGGAACAACTCCCCATCAAGAAACAGCACACAGTTAGGAAATCTGCCTCAGGTGTTACTGTGAAAACCTGTAGGTAGACCTGATAGAACTGTGCAGTATTTGCTAATCTCCACTAAGATTTGTGTCACAGGCACAGCTTAAGCACCTTTATAAGATGAACAAAGAAATATTTACCTCAAAAAGACAGAAACAGTTAAGAACCACTTCAGTGACATGGCCAGCTGAGGTGGGGGAAAGTGGCACAGTGGGAATCCACAGTGACCAGACATGGAGCCAGGCAGTGGGTGAGTCCAGGCTGATGATCTGCTGTGTGTGTAAGCTCCCCATCCCTTGCAGGCCAGCGAAGCATGATTAACCTGGCACTGATTACTCATCTCTGGCACTGGTTACCCAATCCCATTCATTTTTCAGAGGTAAATAAGATTTTGGGAATATGCTTACTTCATGATAAATAAATAGATAACCCCCCTGAGATCTGTACCAACAAGATACCTAATTAAGCAGACATTGGAAATCTAAATATGTTGAGGTAGCAGATACTAGATTTGTGTCCCGACTGATTCTCTCTATCTGCAAATGCGGAGAAGTTTCTGAAATCCCATGATTTTTTTGATGTCACATATATATGGGTGTGGATTTGAACATATTTAGCAAATATAGGTGTGTGGATTTTAGGATTTCAGCACTTTAGCTAGAGAAACTTTGGGAAGTTAAACAGAGAAATCTGACATTTGACAGTCCTGGTGGTTCCCCCCCCGCCCCGCCCCGAGGCTCAGAATTCTCATCACTCCCATTTGAATGAGCCAGTACAGGTAATGTGGATCGTGAACTAATAAGTGCTTCTAAGACTGCAAAGAACTAACTTTTTGCACACCCTGGATTTTCTGGAGAGTGGAATTAGACCCAAAACATAGCTCCTAACTCTTCCTATTTTGTGGAGGTGGGATATTGTTTTCTAACTTCGATCAATATGATGTTGTTGCAAATTTAAGATTCAAGAGAGGAACATAAGAGTGACTGAGAACCTTTGCATACACACTGTACTGGCTGCCTCTTTTTCTTTTAATCCTGTTTCAGCTGCTGCACAAGTTCTCAGGTTAGAAATAAATATTTTATGACATGTCAAAACTTGGCTTGATGCTTTTCAGAACTGTATAGAACTGGTTCCAGCTCTAAAATGTCTCCAGCTGAAAGCCTCTGAGATCACACTGAAGCTTGATGTTTGTGTGTTGATGATATTTGTATTCCAACTTGTCCTGGTCAGCAGATTCTCAGACCAAATGAAATGTGTCCTAGAAAAGCTAGAGTGTTTTAACTAGAGAGGAAGAAGAATCTTCCCATTTTAACAAGTGAGCTGGTAGGGGACTTTCGTCCAAAAGTTTGATGGAAACCATTGTTGTACCTGTGCAGGAAGATGGTGCATTGATTCAAACGTGCATAAACCAATGCAGTTTTGCTGATCAGCACCTACTGAACTTTCCCTTATCATGCTAATACATACAACCTGAATGAAGCCACAAGCTTTTGACCTTGAAAGGCAGTGAGAAAACCTTCAGCAGTAGGTGCCTTTTTCAGGTTTCTAGTACCCTTGGACATTCATTGGAAATATGTTTAGGAGGAAAAATTTCAAGCAAATAAAGTTAGAACTTCTCTGAAATGTAAGTCTTATTTCAGGATCACACAGTAAGTTGAGTCAAGTAGTTCCTTATGTTTAAGGTCAGGTTCCTATACAGCTTTTCAGACAGAAAGAGCCACACAACCTCACATACTTATTACTTGCTGTCACAAATCCCATGGAACAGGACAAAAGAACTTTGAGGTCTGTTGCAAGGTGTGCAGTCCTATACCCCTGAAGTATTAAACCCCCTCTGCAAGATGACAGTGGTAAGTGCAAGTAGATGGCATCCTGTGTTGCATTTGTTTTCTGTACTCTCTCCTTTGTTTCAAGCTTCATTAGTGGAGGAAGTGGTTGAGCACAAGCACTAGTCAACCCATCTTCCTTTATTATTGTTATTATTTTGGCAGAGGTTGGTCTGTATTCACTCCCACCTGGGTGTGGAGATGCCAGCCTGATGATTTGTCCTCTGAAACCGAACCAAACCCTCTGATAAATACTGAAGTTATGGGGAAGGACCTCCCTGGCTGGTCAAATCTTTCAGAGAGGATTAACTCAGACGAATCTGCTGGCCAAGAAGGACAATTTTGCTGATAAATTTCTCTCCTAAACTTTTCTAATAATTTAGAAGAGACACTGGTCACTGAGATAATCACTGAGGAAATGAGAGACCAAAATCACCCAGTGACTGTTCGCCCAAAACTACTGTGCAACCATTCCCACGCCCAAGATGTACCTTTCCATCTGGTCTCATGGTTTTCTTTAAGGGCGGTTTCTTTCTTCTCTAATTATTTTTTTCACAGATCGAGTGAAGTCATTACACAGTCAAAGAACATTAATCACCTTATATAACTTCACAATAATGAAAAGCAAAGTAAACGCACAAAAATATCCTAAGTAGTAAAAACAAATGAGGGCTGATGGTGTGTATGAGGAGAGAATTGCAAGGCAGAGAAATTGCTCTGGCTGTGTCACTACTTCCTCAGGTGTACCACAGAAGTATAAGGGAAGTCGTCTCCCCTCTGTTGTTTGAAACACCCAAGATGTAATTCATCTAAAATTCATCAGAATGACTTTTTGTGCATCACTAGGAAATAATAACTTTGTAGATACATCTTTGAGAGGTAAATGAAGCACTGAAGGCTAGAAAATGTATTATAAAATAATAAAATAAGATGGAGAGCTAAGCACATGCTTCATGCCAACATGAAGCCAACATGAAGCCAGCATGGCTTTCCTGACAGCAGCACTTTTGACTGTGATTTCACTGGAACATAAGAATAACCATAAGGTCTCAGAGGAAGGCACATCTCAGCATCCTGTCTCCAGCAGTGGCCATAGAAAGTTCCTAGGGTAGAGTTACAAGCAAGGCATGCATCGATGGTATTTTCATATGATATTACTCTCCTAGTCTCAGACTGATTTTGTTTCAACAGCTTGCCCAAATCTAATGCAATTTATCTATTTCAGTCCCCTCAGTAGAGATCTCTCTCAAGCACTTGTCCTGTCTCTCCAAATCCATACCATCTGCTGGCAAGGAGATCATAGGTTGGGGGACAGAGCTACAAAATCTCTATAATTCTGTGTACAAAATCTCAATATCTCTATATCTTTTTTTTTTTTTTTAATATAGTTGTGAAATGAACTGTAGGTCTTTGTTATGTGGCTGTGCTTACTTGTCTTGCTTCCTGTTCCAGCAGCAGCGTGCAATGATTAAGGATCATGATTCACACTGGGATGGGGTAAGTGTCTTGTCAATTAGCAGCCTAATTATTGACTTGAGATTTTATCTGTGTATTCCCACATATTCAAATTAATACTGGATTATACAACTTTCTACCACAGCAGTGTATTTGTAAGCTTTGCCTCTGAAGTGCTATCAGCAGCTCTTTCATCAGCAGCTCTTTCATCACTCTGTTCCTCTTAACTCAGTGTCTTGATTAGAGCAGAACAAATGCAAGTGTCCAGCTTCACTGTGCCTCTGTGCTTTAGAGTTGTGAAGCAATTGCTAGTGCTAAAGAGAGAGTAGGACACACTAAGCCACAGGCATGTAAGAGCAGTATGAGGTGGTGTCAGCTGTGAGAAAGGCAGAAAGCCTATTTTCAAAACCTTGTGAATGGGTTAATTTTGTTGCAAGGAAAATATTTGCCCTTATATAGCTCTGAAGGGAGGTAATGTTGGCAGTAAAGAATAGAGGCCTAGCAAGATTTTTAAGTTTCTATGTGACTTTTATTTCAGAGAAGGAAAGGGCACTGACAACAGCTGCCTGTAGCACAGCTTCCCCTCCTTCTTTTTACACTTGACTTCTAATATGGATTCCAGGCATGAATCAGCAAACAGAGGGAAGAAGATTTTTACAGACATGGACTAGCACAGTATTAGAAAAGAAATCATGAAAAAAAAAAGAAAACCCCACCCAAATCCTGAAATAACATAACAGGCTTTCTTTATTTGATCCATTTAAAATATGGGTTTCAGGAAGCATGCATAAGCCTTAATTCATGAGAACAGAGCAAGTTTCTCTTGCTTTAACTGCAGAGTGATTTGCTGGCAAGGCAGACTCAGTGTGACAGGACTCTCTGGGCTAACTCAATGAAGGTCCCAACTCACCTCTAGGATCAACACAAAAAAGATAAAACCACTGAACTGCATCATCTGGAGATTCGTTTTGTTGTTATTTCAGTACATGGCAAACAGACAGAAAGTGATTTTGTGATCCAGAAATGGCACAAATGGCACTGACAGCTGTGGTGCTTCATCTCTCCTCCTTGAGTAAGTGCTTGGTTTCCAAATCTGGGGCAACATTTTTAAGCTTAAGGAAGAGATTTTAAAAGACAACAGTAAGCCTCAGTGGCTCTTCCAGCCTATCCTCATGCCTCAAGACAAAACCAGCTCTCTCTAAACTGTATTTAGTAGACTAAGACATTGAGGAGCTATTCACCTTCAGTGGGAAGCTATGAGGAGTCAAAGGATGGCTGAGTGGCTGCATATGAAGTTGAAAGCACACTGGCACCTGCAAATACAGGAACAGAAGAGGAAAAAAATTCTGAGCGAGCGAGAAACTTATCAGTGTGGGAGTGACAGACTTTTTTCAGACGGTGCTGCGAGTTGGTGGTTATTGTATTTTAGCATATGATTAGAACCGCTTACGTGTGGATATTGTTGAAGTCTAATGGACAGTGGATAATCTTCAGCAATTTAAGTGTGAATTAAAATGATGAATGTCTCCTTTTGTTGAAATGGTAGCATTTTATCTCATGTTACTGATAGAAATACTGTATTGACAGCAACATCAAAAGAAGAAGCCTGTAAATTATGGATGGCAGCGCAGCCCATCATAAAGCACCATTTTTCTCTTTGAAACTTTAAATTCCCAGAAGCTTGTACCCATAGCGGCCATACCTCCTTCTCCTCCTCCTCCTCTTTAGTAACTGAAAACTGCTCCTCTTCAGTTAAAAAAAAAAAAAAAAAAAAAAAAAAAAAATATTNTTAAAAAAAAAAAAAAAAGTTTAAACTTGTAAGGACAGTCCAAATATTTTTCAGCAGTCCTCTGTTGGTTCGGGACATCTCAAATCTAAATGCTTTGTTGGTTCTGGGACTGGCAAAGAAATAGTTGAGGAGGGAATGACAAAGACCACGGAGTGCTGGTGATGTGCAGAGATGTGAATGTAGCTACTCTTTCTACACTGAAGTTTTAATAATGCTTTCATTTTCTCTTAAGATTATCAGAAATGGAGACTCATCCCTTGTGATCCCTGTGTTAATTGTACTGTTTATGCTAATAACTTTCTTGATTATTTTGGATGATTTGAGTTCTGAGACTTTTCTCATATGTATGTGAGTGCATCTGCATGTTTTAAGAAAGGAAAATTGCTCTGGTGTATTCCTGTTAAATTGCATGGTAATAACTATAACAATATCCCACATAAATTATGACTGTGGAGACTTACCTACTTGTCCTTGCCTCAGCTAATTATCTTTCACCCCCATTCACTTTTTTCGTGCTGTCGCTTCAGATGTATGCTTTTTGGTTCTCTTACTGGGCGGTGGCTCCAGTACATTCCCTGACAGCAGAGTGGGTTACAGTTACAGTGGGCAGCCTTGCTGAACTAAATGAACTGAAATGAAAGATGTCTTAGTCTCTTGGCATACAATCCTCAAGTAGCTGTACGGAAAGCGCTCATTTTTTTTAAGGAGTAAATATTTCTGACACGTAATTCAAATGCCCACAACTAGGCACATATGTGGACAGATCTGGTACCAGCAGAAGAAACCTGGTACAGGTCAGAGACCTCTTTGTTTCTTACAGGTGGGGCCACTCATGTGAAGCCCAGCATGAGGCTCAGGTTCTCTGGACCATGTGTGGAGAGGGTCCTGACATTTGCCACCTGGAACTTTGAAGAGTGCAATTGTGATCCAACTTCTGCTCATCCCCCAGAGCTCAACTATCCAGACTTGCACTTTTAAAATGCTATATGTTATGCTTTATATTGAAGACCCTTGATATGAGAGCACTTGCCCAGGAAGTCACTGACATGAATTCACAAAGATGCTCAGAGGGCTGGAGCAGCTCTGCTATGAGGACAGTCTATGAGAACTGGAGCTCTTCAGCCTGGAGAAGAGAAGGCTTCCAGAAGACCTTGCAGTAGCCTTCCAGTATCTGAAGGGGGCCTACAGGAAGGCTGGGGAGGGACTATTGACAAGGTCTTGCAATGACAGGACAAGAGGCAATGGGTTTAAACTGGAAGAGGAGAGATTTAAAATGGATGTTGCGAAGAAGTTCTTTACAGTGAGGGTGCTGAGACACTGGCACAGGTTGCCCAGGGAGGTTGTGGATGCTCCCTCCCTGGAGGTGTTCAAGACCAGGTTGGACAAGGACTTGAGTGACCTGTACTAGTGGGAGGTATCCCTGCCTATGGCAGGGGATTGGAACTAGATGATCTTTGAGGTCCCTTCCAACCTTACCATTCTATGATTCTATGAATTCAAGTGCCTCCTCAGTCCAAAAAGATCCAAACTGTCGAACTGTTATGCCCAGGAGAGCAACCAAACTCAGGGAGTAACCAAACTACAGCAAACATTTAATCTAAATGTCTTTTTGTGTCTTTAAAGCAGTTTATCCCCTAAAATAGCACTGTTCCAGAAAACATTTGGCTCTAAATTTTATTCTGGATGAGTAGATGTCTTCAGAGAGCAGCTTGCTTGTTGGAGCAGCTTTTTTTTTTGTGGAAAGGGCAAATCTGGCTGCACATCTTCTGAGGCTCCAGAGGAGCTGAGGATGCATTGTCCCACATCCCCATGCCTTCTGGTCTGCATTGTCCCAGAGGAGCAATCTTGTTAATCAGAGACATCTTCATTAAAAAATACTCTTTGCAATGAGGGATTTTAACACTCAAGGAACTGTCATGGTATCGATGCAACCTAAGCCACAAAGCAAGGTAGGATATGTATGTACCTTCTCTGTGAATGCCTCAGCTCACTGCTTAAATCTCTGCCACTTGCATTTTTCCTTTTCTGAAGCATTTATAGCTCTCTAATATACCCCACTTTACCTCACACGTCCTTCTCACAAAAACAACAATAAAAAAAATTAAAACTCCTCAATGGGAGAATGATTATTTTGTCAAGCACTTCTCAGGGTGATAAACCTTGAGGTGCTTCAGATTTTTAAACCGTGATTTCCAAAATTTTTACCAGTTATCCTGGTGACTTTGTTAGTGTATTAACCTTTCTGTTCTCTCTCTGGCTTCTTACACTGTCAGATAGTATCAGAGTAGCTCAGCATCTCACGCATAAAATCAATAGCAAAAGTAAAATCTCTACAGGGGTTCATAGTCTCTGGCAATGCTCCCTTTTCACTGGTAAAAAAAATAAATGCTTAAGTCAGGGCTTTTTCTTTGATTTTGAGGCAAAAAATGTTTAAGAACAGCTGTGGTGTTTAAATCCTGTGAGCTGCACCCACAAGAAGGGTCCATAGAGGTCCCAGCAGCACCTCCTAGAGACAGCTGCCCTGGAGTCCCCCACACCTGCTAGGGTGGGCTTCCATGTGCTCAGACATGGCCAAACACAGTCTCCACCCCAGCACAGATAGGATTGCTGTCTGCAGCCAGGCTGGGTGGTCTTTACACCATGTTGTCCCCAAGGCTACTGTCCCCAGGAGGGTTGGCATAACCCCTTGTTTAAACCGTCAACCTCATGGCTTCCACACCTTCTCCTGAAATGTTAGATTTCAGTTAAATTTAGCACTTCTGTTTGTTTCTAAAGCCTTCACTCTCATTTATCTGTTGAAGTACTTCATGTCTTGATTCACCTCATCCACACCTTTTTGCCATGTTTCTCCCCTCAGGATTCATTTTTTTTCAGGAAAAAATGATGCTATTTGGTTTCTTTGCATATGGAAGCTCTTCCATACTTTGGATCATTCTCATCTCTCCTGTCTAAAACCTACCTTCTTTTTTTTTTTTTTTTTTTTTTTTTTTTAACCTGGAAAGTCCAGGATGGCAATGAATTGCCACAGACATGGATACACCAAGGGTTTACACAATGGTGATGTCTTCTGCTTCTACTGTCTTTTTTACATCTGTGTGCAGAGGCACTGATGAACCCCCTCTTGACAATGTCACCCATGTCATTGTAGAGTTTTCTTTTGTATTGTAATTTGAGTTGCATTTTTGAAAGGAAGAAGTATTTTTAGTAGCATGTGAAGCATAAAAACAGGTGCTGCATCTTTCAGTCTCACAATTTAACCCAAATGGCTTTCTGTGTCATTAGCTTCATGCAGCCCTGCTGAAAAGAACTATAAGCTACAATCTAGGCTAGGTTTTTTCCACATAAAATTTCCAGCAGCAGCATATGTTCTTGTTGTGTAGTTGGGGCTGATCCAAGCTATGCAGAAGTACGTTCCATAGGGTTGTGCCCCCAGTAGCCCTGCAGTGCTGTGGTCATGAGAAGAGTTGTTGAAGGGCTCCTGATTATACCCCACCATGTGTCAGCCATCCCAGCAGGACGACATGATGGAGCCGTGGTCTCCTGGAGGTCCTCTGCTCCTCACAGCAGGTACCTGGTGCTTCATCCTGGCCTCATCCTGATGCCAAGAAGGGTTTGCAGGTCTCAGAGCAGCGGCTCTTTGCTGCTGGTGGCCCCTGTGCTGTTGGCAGTAGTCTGTGGGTGGGGCTTTGGCTCTGCAATGACACCTCGATGTCATTGCAAGGGAGGGACTACCTAATACCTGTGGAGAGTTTGGTGCAGGCCTGGCTGACTGAGAAGGGTCACAGCCAGGTCAACTTGATAGAGATGAGCGGAGAAGTGGGATGGAGAGTGGTCCAAGGACGGGATATTTCTGAAATGGGGAGGTTCCAGTAGAAGCTGGTAAACAGGACGCAGGTGTCTGATAACCAGGGTACAGAAAAAGAATGTTCACATAACTGTTTAATCACGTTTACTAACCACAGGCATGTAATATTAGGCGGAGTCGGCTTTCTCAATGTAACCAATCATGAGCTCAGCTTTTGCAATATGTATAAGCTTATTATGGATTGTATTTAAACCTCAAAGCGATGTTCAATAAAGGAGTTCTGCTGAGGGTCAATGGATATCAGCGTTCTCCCTTCTCCGACAAATACCCATTCTACAAGCATTGGTAGGCAGAACCACCTGTTCAGTGTCACATCACATCCTCCATAATTGTCCCAAATTACAGGAATCATCTTGCCTTTTAGGTAAAAACTTGTTTCAATCCAGCACATGAATCTGGTGTTACAGTGTTTTTATTCCTGTAATTACACAGATCACACGGAACTAACCAGCTTGGAAAGGACCTTTGAGATCATCGAGTCTGATCTATCACCAAATAAGCGGGTCCAGGGTAAGTGAATTTGGTGCCAAAGTAATTTAGTTCCCACCCCCATGAATTTTCTTCTGAGAGGCCCATGCAGAGCTCACACTCAGGTTGTTTGCGGTGATGGTTTCTACAAAGATGTGAGCTGACACCAGCACCCACTTCATGAGTAGCTCCTCTGAGCTGCAGCCCTCCTTCATGCCATCCAGCCCTGTGCCAGCCCACACAAAATAAGTTGCACTGTAGATGCAGTTTCCAGCAGCAACACTGATAGGGGTTAACTCAAGTTTTGGGAATCCAAACCAGAAAGGAACTGATCCTTTAGAAACTGCAGGCTATCCACCCCTGGGAAAAAAAGTGTTAGCATTGCCTGTGTTGCCTTAGAGCAACCTCATGGCTGCCCATAATTATGCTGGGGACAGCCACCCCTCTGGCTAGGGAAGCAGCTACTGGTATTTGCTCTTTCATTGCTAGTCCTGGAGCAAGCATATTTCAGCCAGATCAGAAAATTTGAGACATCAGTTTGTGCTGCTGATTGGCAGCTTTTTCTTCTGCAGTAAGTGCAGTAACAACAGCAGAATATTTCTGTGGTTCCTCAGGATGCTTTACAAGCAGTCACCTCTGACTGATCAGCTGAACAAAGCACAACCACATACGTAGTTTTTCTCAACTATGCCATTGCTACTGAGAAAAAGTCACTACAGACCACAAACTGGCCATGAACTGGCAGTGTGCACTCATCCTGGAAAGCCAACCCTATCCTCAGCTGCATAAAAGGCAGCACAGCCAGCTGCCCCTCTGCTTCACTCTGATGGCACCCTTCTTGGAGTACTATGTCCAAGTGAAGAGTTTTACACTATGTTTGGTTGGTTGGTTGGTTTTTCACAATGAGGGTCCTGAAACAGTGGAGCAGGTTGCCCAGAAAGGTGATAGATGCTTCATCTGTGGAAACAGAAGATCAGGTCAGACAGGGCTCTGTGCAACCCGATGTCCCTGTTTATTGCAGGGGGAGTTGGACTAGATGACCCTTAAATGTCTCTTCTGACCCAAACCAGTCTATCATTCTGTGATTGATTTCTTTGTTTTCCCACTAACTTCCACCAGAAAAGCAGAGTCCATTCTGATGTTACAGGTTTGAACTGCAGATCAGTTACAATAGCAGTGTTCACTCACCATTATTTTGTTGAAGCAATGTAAAAAGACAAGGCTTAATTTGTGAAATGAGCCATCTGTTCCCATACAAACTGCATAATAGAATGCACAACTATTTCAGTTAATATAGTGAAGCATCTTTAAGAAATACACATTATTTTGTATCTATTTTTGACTGCAGAAGATGTCATCATCCTTTGCTCTAATTGTTCTTGATTTTACCTCCTCATCTTTGTATTTAAAGAAAAGGAATGACAACTTGTCTCACTGGGAGCAAAGTTTGCTCATAGATAGATCAGGAATAATTAGACCAAATGGTACTGCAAACTCCATCAGACAGAATATCTCCATTACAGAGAGTTATGTTGTCATTTCTTTGACCATCCTCCCATCAATCCATCCATCAACAAATTAAAGTTGCCTAAAGAGCCATTTATCTTGAGTGCTTTTTACCTTGATCGCTGTCAATCTAGGTAAATAAACATTTTCCCTAGGCAGAGTTTGCATATTTAACCATGTTTCAGAAGGCAGCCCCCTTGCTACTCATACATCCAACAAGCCTCATGTGCTATTGCTGTTTCCTGATTCACTTCACCCACACACTGAACCTTCATTAAATGACCCTGCTCCCTCTCTCTCCCTTTAAAGATGGGATAACCAGGATAAAGTTTTAATGAAACTTGCAGACTGGAAAGAAAAAAGAAAAAAGTGTAGAAATTAATTTTATTCCCTTACTCTAGAAAGTCTGCTGCCCCATGCAGGATGCACATCAATAATGGACCAAGTGTACAGAAGAGATAACAAATAAGAAGCAGAGTTTTATCAACAAGCTTGCTTTAAGGAATATGGCAATGCTGCTGCATCTGATTTTCATCATCTAAGCCATGATACCAGAAATTACTTTAGGTCTTCATGATGAACATAAACAATGATATGAGCAGCATTATATTTGCTGTCTAATAAATGTCTATGAGAGTGAAAACATTGTTAAATGTATTGCTCTCTCTCTGTTATCTATTTTTCACTTAATTGATACACTGAGCAGTTCACACCCTGCCTGCTGCCTATCAGGCAGACTCAAAGAATAGTGGTCTTAGATATTAGTATTAATGTATGGCTAGTGCTTTTCAAAAGACACTCATGCACGCTCATATGTGCAGGAGGGTGACATTCCCCTCCTACTGAAGTCAATAGGCTGTGTGCTGTTGCTGCCAGCAACGATGGGGGCTGCTCCCAATGCTAACCGTAACTAAATCAAAATACAACTGAGAGCACATGCTGCTGTGAGCAAAGCTGGAGAGTTGTTAGGGAAGCACGAGAGGAACAACAACCTGATATTCCCTGGTGATCACTAAAGACAGCTTGTCTTTCCCTCTCAATACCTTGCAAACGTGACAGCTCGTGGGTACTGGCCAGAAACTGACGCATTCAGCTTTCCCGTTGCTGTCGCATGGCCAGGACCAGAGCCATGAGAGCGCTGGGGCACTCTGCAGCCCTGGTGCCCAGCTGTGCTGTGGAAGGGAGGGCTCTGTGTGCACTCCTAAGTTCCCCTGTGCTGCACCTTGGGCCAGACTGTTTCTGCTGGCCTGAAAACTCACCTGAGTCCTGCAGGCCCATGTGCAGCTCCATGCCCCTGCACCTGATGTAGGAAGAGGTGTGACCTCATACCTGTAAAACACATCTCAGTTGTCAGGTTCACCTACATCAAAGGCAGGACATAAAATGGTTTTGCTGTAGCAACACGCATGTTGGATAATGTTGTGCTGGTATGGGTGGGAACACTGACCTAAGAAAGGTAATGATAGCTCCTCAAGCAAGTTAGAGCCACAAACAACAGCGTGGCACTGACACTACCTGATCCCCACTTGAAGCCAAAGCAGACCCCAACTGCATTTCCTCTCTTTCAGGCACTGGTATGAGCTGCCCAGCGAGGTGGTGGAGTCACCCACCCTGGATGTGTTTAAGGGTCGTTTGGATGTGGTGCTTAGGGATGTGGTTTAAGGTGAATCTTGTAGAGTAGGGTTATAGGTTGGACTTGGTGATCCTGAGGGGCTTTGCCAACCTGGATGTTTCTGTGACTCTGATTCTTTCTCCTGCAAGGTAAGTGATGTTGAATATCTTGCTGGTCACAGACTTTTCTCTTTGATGTAGCCAAAGCAGAAGCAAAAGAAGATCTGATGTTCCAAACAGGGCTTGCTGCAAATCCAGAAACATCTTCTGTGACTGCAACTCTGGAACAGGCATTCCAGAATTTGGTGCACCCTTATTTCCCAGCTTCTTCTTCCTGCCCCACAGGTGCTCTCTCAACACAGAAAGGCTTCACAGGAACTTGCCAGAGAGGTTGTGCTGGAAAAGTCATCACAGCCATTGTTATGCAAGAGGACAACTCTGCGAGGGCACCTTCCCCGTAGACTACAACAGCACAGATGTGGTAAGTAAGAAGCATAACCTTTCCTTGCACCCATTTCTCTTCCTACTGTCTGTTCTCAGGAGCCAAGGGCAGAAATGTGCTGTAACATGATGAAAAAAAGATGTGACTTTTCCACCCTTTTAATAGACACAGAAAGCAAGAGGTTCCTTCCCTTCCTCTGCCAAAATAACTCACTTCTTCTGCCTGGACAAATAAAGGGGACCAGATGAGGGATTTATATTCTTAATATTTTATTCAAACTCTACCGCAGATTTCTTTCCTCAAACACAGATATGAACTGGTGTAAATCTTCTCCTACCAAGTCCAGAGACTGAAGTCAAGGCATCCTGCCACCGTGGGAAACCCCCACCCCTTCTCTGCCCCATGTCCTGTCCCGTGGCAAGACTCTGTCTTTGCACCGTGTCCCCACGGGACTGTGCACATGTGACATGACCTCACCTCTCACATATACGTGTCCATAAAGGTAGGGGAGAGAGTCAAATGAGTGGGAGCAAAGAGGTTAATTACAGGTTTGTGGCATGGGGACAGAACTCAAGGAGGAAGAGCAGTTTAGTTGCCCCCTTTCCAATACTCGCAGGGGACAGTGACAAATGTTTCCCACTGCAGCCTGCCATCCTGGGGCTCTTTCCTGGCACTTGCCACCTTCATCCTGGAGCAGGATTTATGTCTCATTTTGCCCAGGTGAAAACATTTCCCATTTTGTGGATCTTGGCAAGATGCTTGAGGTGCTTCATCAGATCCAATGGATTTCAGTAATGATAAGATACCATACAGTGCTTGGCTTACGCTATGCACCCGCTAATTAAATCTCAGCCATGTCTTCAAAACTGGTATTCTGATCAAGCTCTTCAAACACAAGTGTGGATGGTTTCTTGCTTACCACTCAAGGGACCCTCAGTGGAAGCCCAGGCTGGATAAGATGGCTGAACTGATCCTGCAGGAGCAGCCTCCATCTTTTAGCGCTTGATTTCCTCATCTTAACTCTGCATAAACATTACTTCTTTGCATTTATTTATACTCGAGTTTAAGTGTCTGTGCAAATTATAGCACAGACAGCCAGAACAGAAATGAGGCATTTAAATGGTAAATAAACAGTGCCTGTGCACGGCAGTGCTTTTATAAATAATATCCTCTTTTAAGCCTTGTTCTCTGCCATACAGGATTGTCACTTTTCAGAACATCTGAATCCACAAATGTCACACATCAGTCTCTTTACATGCTTATTTTAAAAGCACACCAAACTATTTCTGCAAGCAAAAAGGCTGAATTATCCATAAATTCCTGATAACCATCCTTAACACAGAGAATGTCAACAGTTTTCTCTGATTACAGTCCCGACCACAGCAGTTGTAGTCTTTGGAGCAGCTCTCTTTGCAGCAGCTCTTAGGAGTAGGCAAGCTACACATTTCTGTGAGCCTGCTCACCACTGAGCATGTTTTGCCTTTGCCTCCCAACTACTAAGACACTGTGCTCCACACTCTTCTCTGCCCTTGCAATCATGTAGTGCCTTTGCTGCCTCCTCTGTGCTTTATCTCTCTTCTAAGGGTGGGAGTTTTTGGTAAAGCCCTCTCCAAGCTCTTGTCAAGCAGGTCTTCAGAGAGGTGCTGCTGGAGCAGAGCCACATCAAGCAGATAGGATAGGCAACATCTTTGTGCAATGATTTCTCTGGTCCCCAGAGCGAGAGGGGAGATGAAAGCACTCATCTTCATTATTTCTGTTTGCAACTTGCAGAATTCATTCATGACTGGAGGCTCTCACCCTTGTTACTCAGTTTTTTAGTATGATACATCCTGGTTACAAATTTGGTCCTGGGGCAATTCCTGGTTGGCTTTTGCTGTTGTCCACTAAAATACAGAATTAATGACAAATCTTCCACCTTGCTTTTCCTTTTAATTCCATGAGCTCTGGATTTAAAGCCAACTTCCTGATGTTTTTAATTGCCATGCTTACAAAGTACACCTATAAACATCTACCAAATTCTGCTTGATAAGCTTGTAGTAACTACAGCCCACAAATCTCAAGCAGGCAGACATCAAGATCTGCAGCTGAAAGATTCTAGTGGGGATACAGGTGGTTCACAGGTACATGCTCAGCTGCTGAGGTAGGTACAAGTTTGAAACAAACCTCCATGGATAAATTCAGATTGTTACAAAAGCCCTGACCTTAGAGAAGTGTGCTTCTCAGTCCTGCATTTTGGGCACAACATACAATTTACAGAACTTCATTTGCTTTGAAATATAGGCGAAACCTTCCCTGCGTTTAGCAGAGAAGGGTCTGTGTTTATGCATGCAGGGGGAGACAAAAAGGTAGTCAAAATTTTCTAACTACTGTCCAGAGATTACCAGATGTTAACCAATCATGCCACACGGTAATCTCCAGCTTTTGCTTTCAAGGAGTGAAAAATGGAAAGACTGCAGCATTTGCTCTTTGCTGAGCTCCCAAAATGCAGAGCCTGCTGAGGACCAGCCCAAGCTGGCTTTGATTTCCAGCTCACCTCATACTCTATCCTCAGCAGAAGTATGTTACTTAAATTCACAGTGACAAGGTAATGCAGATGTGTTACTAATCTGAAATAAGTAGTCAAGAACAGGTTTGTCCAAATTGCTCATGGAGTTGATAAGAGACTAGGGATCTTTATAGCTTTCCAGCCAGTGGGTCCCCATGGTGGAGGTGGCAGTGGCAGAGGGTGGGTCTGTGCTGCAGCAAAGCAGTTGCTGATTTCAACACTGACCCAGCCGCCCACAGCATGTCTCACAGTGATGACCACTCTGCTTGGCAGGCCACGTAGAGATGGGAATGGACATAGAGGCATAAACACTTACTAACTGCTGAGGAATCATTCCAAGCAGTCCCCTGACATGTTTGTAAAGTGCCATGGAGAAGCTGGCATTGCTCTTGATCCTACAATGCCTGTCCCCTGGCTGCATGGCAGGTGTCACTGTCCAAACCTGACAACTTGCCAAGCATTGGCTTTTTCTGAACTTTTAACAGACACAAGGGAGATGCAAACTGCAAATTCTTTTCAGCATGACTGTGTTCAGTCTCTTCTGTCTCATAATCAGAATATGGTGGTGGGATTTATTGTAGATGCAGTTTTGCCATCATATACTAAGACGCAGAACTGAGAAAAATTGAGTACTGTGCGAAAAGGACTGAGGCAAAACACAGGAGCATTATAACAGTCTCCTTCTAATGTGGTCTCTCAGAGTGGATAATAATATAAACATTCATCCATTAGAAAAAACCTACCCTTTACTGCCCCCCATTAAATACATTGGCAGTCCTATTAAAATACAAGTCAGATTTGTGTTTAATGATCTTGAAAGGAAAGTAATTGCTTGAGTATTACCATTCCAATGTTCTTACAGCAGCATATAATATTTACAGTCAAAGTGCCACTTCTGAGTGCTACATGGTACTGAATATTGTCCAACCTCTTCAGAGAGAGCCTGTATAGCTGAGAGCCAGGGCATGAAGAAGATGCTCTCTGAGCACTGTGCAGCCTATGAGAAACAAGTAAGCAATGGGTTGGAGAATTTTTTCATTTTAATAAGCTCTGGAAAGGAAAAAAAAAATAATAATAATAAAAAAAAAAAGTCTTAAAAACCCCTCTCCAGCTCTGCAAATGAAAATGTGGATACTACAAATGCTTGCTCGGGTGAGAAGATCTGGTGTAACACGTGAGTAAAGCACCTTGCTCTGTTAGCATCATGTGCCAGCGTCAGGCACAAAGTCATACTGAGAGCTGTGATACTTTGCTCTACATTTTTAACCCCTCACAGTGTTTTAATCAGTGAAAACACCACAGAACACTTATACTGAACAATTATGTGTGGTTTTGTGGGAATAGCCTCAAATCAAAGCTCATTTGGACTAAAGAAGAGAGGAATATGAAATTACAAAGGAAAGAAAACTTTTTTTTTTTTTCTTATTCATACAAGTGCAAACAGGAAAAGTATCTCACAAAGCATGTGGCAAGAATGCCGCAAAGAATATCAAAACTTCCAGTGGGAAAAGGTGAGTTCCAGGTCCTTTTTTCCCTCTCTTATCTGTTCTGCTTCTGAAGTCCAAAACATTGACAGTCACATTGACATGTGACTGTGCTGAAAGATCCAGGATTTAGCTGTGTTCCTTGTTACAGTTTTCTGATTCCCTAATTAGAGTGGTTTAAATTTCAATCTGGAACAGATCAGATATGATCGACAAATCCTGGGGGGGAAAAAAAAAATAAATAAAAGGCACCTGTGCAATTTTAAGATGACTTGCCTCAGCTTCAGGCCAGCTGAACGACACAATGCTTTGGTCTTAAGAACCTGAGCAAAGCTCTTGGATGATTATTGCAGTTGGGACGGGGTGTTATTCAGGCTCCATGACCAACTGGTGGTGCTAATGCTTCATTGGATGGGAGGTGAAGAAGGGTTCATTACCTCTTACTAAGTATGTGCATGCATTACACAAACCCTCTTCAGATTACAAAGCAGCTTTCACCAGCCTTGCAATTAAAGCATCCGTCCTGAGCTTAAAAAGGCACTTGCAGGAAACAGTTACACGCATATATTACAAAATTTCATTTGGCAGCACTTTAATCAGGAGAGCCTCAAGGATCAGCCACTGGCTTAGGACACTTGACATTCGGTCATTAGTAACTTAGTCCTTACATTATTGTTCTGTGTGTCTGTAGTATAATGTTCATTGTTTAGGAGGAGGATTAGATGCTAACTTGTCTGCAGAGTGCTGTGAAGCAGTGAAGCACGCAGAGAGGCAAGCTTGTGTTTGAGGGGTAGTTAGCCACAGTGGCATCAAACCGTCCTGGTTGATAGAACAGAGTCTTAGGTTTGCTGGGTGGGGAAGTCTCTCATAAATACTACTTCGTGGTTTAGGCAGCACAGTCATTGACTGAAACAGAAACAGACTCCAACAGCTGCAGGTGTGTTTACTTTACTCAGGTAAGTGATACTCCTTTTTAAAAAGCCAAGGTACCATGATTCATGTTTGGTGGAAGCTGTTTAATGTCTTAGAAGTATTTATGTGGTAGCATTTGGCAGCTCTGTCCCCTAGGTGTTGTGCTGGAAGTCACCTGTAACAACCAGGTCAATGACAAGTTTTGTGAGCAATTGCCCTGTTAACCAAAGAGGAGAAGGGAGGAACTAAGTCATTTTCTTTTGCAGCATGAAGACTATGGGAGGAAAACCCTTTTCACACCAGCTCTGACTTGTGAGGACACTTTCTTGGAGAGGCTGAAGGTGAGTTTCTCAGAGTAATAGTGAGGAGCGGAAGAGAAGACTTGTAGTGTGGTATGCTGGCAGATGATTTGTGATGTATCAGGTGATGACAGTTGTCTTCCTACCATAATGCTTGCTTATTCATTCCCTGAAATCACCCTATTGTAATAGCCGTTAAATCCCAGGAGCAGTGACGCAACCCTGAGTCTGGAAGGATTGGGTAGGCAAGGAGATCCTCACTCCATGCACTCTGTACCATGCTCCCATCCCACCCACAGAAATTGGTGTGGTGAGTGGCATGAAGCTATTCACACCTGGTATTTCCAGTGAAATAGTTAGAAATGGCTGTGCCCAAAAAGCATTTTCTCCAGCGGTGACAGTTTTAATACTATAAAACAATCTGTTGAGATACTTTAAGCATGAAGACCAAATTTCTCCATTAGATGAGCACTGCCTCATCTTTTTTTATAGTGGTAAAATGATGATCATTTTTTGGAGTTCAGATGAGTACCAGTGCACTCTGTGAAACCTTGGCTCATAAAATACTAGAATAAAAAAATCTTTGTTTCCTCTTGAGTGAAATACCTGCAGGTACTGTGCAGGTTCCTCTAAGGTCAAGCTTATAAAGGTCTCCTACTCCTCTCTATAGGAAGAGGCAGTACAATTGCCTGTAGGATGATGTCCTGCTAGCAGGAGCAGCTGAAGCGAAGAGGGAATTGAACTTCATCTGCTGGCATTCACTGATCAAGGTATCAAATTAAGCTGTCAATAGCAATTATGAGTATTCCTTCTGTCCTTCCTTCTGAAGGAGGCCTCACAGCATGCAATGATCATCAGTCCCTGGTTTTCTTTTTTCCCCTCCATTCTCAACAACTTCGTTTCTTCAACTTCTTTACCAGTAGTTTTCTATACTTAGTTTTTATGGAGCACACCACTTCTTTCCTCTCGCCATGTGTGGTGAGAGGAGCAGCCCTGACAATGGATCTTCACTCAGAATAATCACCCAGCAAGGCACAAGCTGTTTGCCTTCCTTTCTGGCTTCTCCTGCTTGTTTCCTGTACTCAGGAATATTAATATTCCAGCTCTGACTGTATTTTTTTTAATCTTTTGTTGGAGAACATTTGCCTTTTGTCTCATTTGAAAACAGTTACATTGCTGTGAGATTTTTAACAAAAGTGAAGGTTTCCTCTCCTTTTTCATTGCAGCCACTTTAAAGCTCATCTGCTTTGGACTGCAGGGTGTGCCAGTCCCAAGAAGCACAGACATAGTGGGCGTGCAAGTCAGATGATTGCACTTACAAATGTCCACTCCAATACTCCAATGGTCTGCATTCCTGAACGCATGAGCCCTCTTTATCACCGCATCAAGTCAGGGCTGTGCCTCAGTGACAGTGCAGTGTGAGTGCTGCAGTCAGCGCACAGCAGCACTGGGCAGAGCAGAAGGGGTGCACTGGTGCTGTGGCCTTCACTTCTGCATGCAGTCCTCGCCTTCTGACATTTGCGGATTTGTCTCTCAATCTCTGTGGTGCAGGATTAGCTGTCAAGAAACATTGTCTGAGATGAGCTGTTGGGATTCAGATTATCAACCAAACATTAATTATTCTTCTGACTAAAGCCTCAGCAGTTAGGCTAGATAATACAAATGTAAAGAAAGAAGTGAGTATGAATCACGTTCGTTACTTGAAATCTGGAATGAATCATGTGGAGGAACAAAATCATATACCACAGGTATATGTGCGTCAGGACTTACTAGAGCCAGATCCTCAGCCTGGGATGGACCATGTAATGCAACTAGCATGAAAAGCCACTTTCCCCAACCTCCTTTATTTATTCTGAGAGCCTAGAGAGCCCTTCCAGATAATGAAAAGATCTGTCAGGTTGCACTGAGGAAAGCTGAAACCATAATAAAGATCTGTTAATCTTTTGCAGCAAAAAAATACTTTTTCTTTAATCATGCTTATGGAAAAAAACTGCTCAGAGAGACAGAAGTGATATAGGCTCTTGGAGATCCTGTAATGCGTGCCTCCCCAGTTGCCAGGCAAAGGGTCAATGCACAAAGCATCAGGGCTTTTTGAAAGAAGAGCAAGCATGGCAATCTGTTGTGGCTACTAAGGGACACCACCCATGTCTTCAGGTCATGAAACTTGGGGCAGCTCAGCTTAGCTCAGTACAGCTTGATGTTTAGATCTATGTGTTCTATGTCTGGTAGAAATGTCATGGTCCTCAATATCATCCTTGTATTCAGCTAGGTTAGAGATTAAGTATTTACATTTCAGTATACACGGATAAAAGCTTTTAAACTCAAGTCAGGGGTTTAAAATCTCAGAATAGAGACGTAAAGAGCTAATGAGAAGAATAAAAATCAGGTAGTTAAAAAATGATGTAAGGTAGAGTCTTAATTTTTTATTATTAAGCTCACAGCACATTAAATATTAAGTGTTCATAAACTTTGTTTTGTGCAATGATAAATTAATAATATCTACATAGACATGTTCTTTTACAACAGGGAAGTAAAGAAACATAGTACCAGAGGACCTTGTGTTGACAACTGAAGCTATTAGAATAGACTCCTTAATCTTCAATCATAAAAAGTAGATAATGTTATTTCTTATTACTATTAAATGCAGTGTGCCTTACAAAGAAATATATATGTCATTACTAAAAATAACTACCAGAGGATGTTTTGAGCCAGGAAGAAAAAGATGTTAGCAAATTATATCTCGAGATAAATTCAGTGAAATGTTCTCTGCTAATCTCCACCATATAAAAATTGCTTTTCAATTTATTCTTGTGTTAGCCCATAAGAGGTTACATAAGGTTTTTGTCTGAGAACAATGTAATATGTTGTACTTTTGGGAAGAGTTACCAATCGCCTCCAAAATGCAGGCTGCAGTGTATACTTCCTCTATCACTGAAAAAGGTCTCTCCACCCCTGCTTGGGGAAGGGATGATCAGCTTTCAGTTTTCCTTGTCTATGAACAGTAAACAGTGCCTCCTTGATTACTTTAGTAACTTTTTTTTTCCTATGATTTAGCAACATTATCCATTCAAATGTTTCCAGTGGTTCATAAACACATGGAGAAGAAGGTATGTCTCAGGTCAGCCTCTTCAAAGACTAATTCATTATCTACAGACCAGGTCGTGGACCTGTATTTCAGAATTAAACACACCCTGAATGAAGAAATAATCCTTTTGTTAAGTATTTGCGCATGACAGAGAGAGCAGATCCATCCACTGGTTACCAGTACAGCTACCAGTACATGAGACTGGTCCTGCTTCGAAGACAGGAGCCTGCAGGAGCCCATTCACCAGAGCAGTAGTATAGGTGGTAAAGAGCAGTTTCACGTGCTAAAGCACATTGTGAACCCTCTTTCCAAAAGGGGTAGACCAAAACGCTGATTTGCATGAACATATGGATTTTTGAGTACTGATACTTTAATTTTTATTTTTTTTTTCCAAACCAGGAGTCAAGGAGACTTATTTCTATGAAATAATTTGAAGGGGAAATTCAAAGGAGGTTATGTTTGGACACTTCTCTTTGCCTTAAAAACACTATGCACTGTCTTCTGTAGCTGAAACCAGCACCAGCTCCTCTGTGGTACTGGTGCAGGGACCACTGCTCAGCCACCTCCACTCCAGGAGCATGCCAGCCGTGGGATCTCGTGCAACTCCTGCTCCAGTTTTTTATTCCTGCGATCCCGAATCAGAGGCTCGGGTAAGGACGGGTTGGAGCAACACGTGCTCTCCTTGTCTGTTTTTAACGGGCGCACGGTCTGCCCCGGACAGCTGATGGGAACTAGGACATGCAGTGGAGTGCGTCCTCCTCATTCAGCTGCCGCGACGGCCTCGGAGCCAGCTGGAGCGTTAAGGAGCCGAGCAGCTCCCTGCCAGCCCGGCTCCCGGGGCCAGCTTTAGGCGCCGACGGAGTCGGCAGTTGCCTGAAGAGGCAGACTGGTGGAAGCAGCGAAATCACAGCCGGGAGAGGACAAGCCGTGCCCCGGGGTGCAGCAGCAGCTGCTGCTCCCTGACAGGCTTCCCTGGGCCCCCCCAGCCCCCTGCAGTATAGCCCCGTCCCATCTTTCTTTCCAGTTAAGGGGTCTGGCTGCTTGCCCGCAGCCCTGCCCTTGCTGTGCCTTCCCCAGTGCCGTCTCCCGCTCAGGGCTGGCATCGCTGCCGGTCTTCTATCTCGTGTTCTCACTTGCAGCCACAACAGGGACAATCAGTGGCCCACGGTCACCCCTCTTCAGTGTCAGTCTTTCTCCTCACGAAAAAGAGAGTTCTGCTTCCCAAAAGTCATTCTCAGATCTGTGCACCAAACCCAGGAGATGCCCAGCCATGACGAATTAGATGCAAAGCCTAAAATCAGAGATCAAAACAACGGTGGTGGGAAGAAAGTTGGACTCTTCCTACTTGAAGAAGTCCTTTCAGAGGCTCTGCACTTGCTCTTGCACGGGGATGATGTTCAACAGTGAGAATTAATCTTCATTCACACAACCGGGTCAGGCTCTGTGGGCACTGCTTTGGGGTGAGCACAGGGTGCCTGACACATCCCATCACCATGCTTATCTTCTCCAAGCCCCACACAAGTGTCTCATGGATCACTACTGCTGAAATCTACCTCTGAGAGAGTGTCACATATCAATCCCTCTGTTTTATAGCTTTGTTACTCACTCCTGGTAGCAAAAACGGAGTGGAGAGTGGATGTATGCCAACCAGGTGACAGTGCTTCTTTTTGTGCTTTAAAAAGTAAGAAGAAAATAGCTCTGAGCAAGCACATCAGTGTTCTGAGCTTCCAGGTAAATCACTGTGGGTACACCTAGTCTATGGGGAACCTCAGTGCTGGCATCGAGGGGCACAGCTCCAAAGCCTGACTGGGTGGCTCCCCCAGTAGATGGGCTGAACACAGGCTACAGGTAAGCACAAAGTGTTGATTTTTGGGACACCAAGGTAAAGCATTAAAAATGGTCTCAAACTGATAGGCAGTAGTGACAGGGAAGGCAAATGAGTTATCTGAACAGCTAATGGGGTTTAAGTGGGATAATCCCAGGCTGACAGCGGCAGATACCATCGGTGAGACACCTGGCCAGGAATACCTGTACTGCACAGCACAGGCGGGATTGGTTCGGCACAAGCTAGAAGAGGCTAGCAGGATTAGTGGAGACCTCCACCTGGCCGAATTTAAGGTAAGCCCCTCAGCGTTTGGTCCCAGGGTAGTTTAAATAGTTTTGTGCTTAAGGGATTGGCTCTGAAAATCCCTTTCTTAAGCACTTAACTGCAGGTTAGCTTGTTGGCACAGCCCCGCCAGTTGGAGCTGCGTGTTTCCAAGGGCTCTGCAGAGGGCTGAGAGCTGCTGCACCCCAGTGTGTGCTACTGGCAGAAACAGGCTCCTGGTCACTCTTTTCAGCCTGCCGCAAGATCCCTGCTGGCTGTCGTGCTGCCTTCTTTGCAGTGAGCTGGAGTCCCACTGTGCCAGGCTGCCGGCTGCAGCGTGGACATCACCGCGGGGCATCACCACACCGAAAACGGCAGAAAGGGGCTGTGCTTCTGCAGGGAAGGAAGGAGGCTGCTCCTCTCTGCTGCCTCCCAGAAGGGCTACTGCCAAATGGTACCTTCCCAATGACACATCTAGCAGTGCTGTGGCTTTTTTCACCCCATTTAATTTTATTTTTTTTAAAACTGGTCCAGCTTTCTGTGATGCACTTAGAAGATATGGCATTGCATTGTCATTAGATTTTTTTTTCTGGTTTTCATTATAAACCTACTCTAGCTGGACTTCTCCAAAGGAGCTAAACTGTATAAGCAACAAGTTTTTCGCTTGTATACTTAGGTGTCATTTGGTCAAGTAAAGCTGCTGCATGTAAACGTCACATTCACTGCATAACAATTGGAGTGGAGTTTTTATGCACAGGGCTTTTTATTTTCCTATCAGCAGCCCTGAGTTGAGACTTTTGGGGTAAACTGGTAGCTCTGGGCAGCTTTGAAGCATCACAAGTGGGGGGTTTTGTCTGCAGAAGATTTACTAGCAGTGAGCTTTTCTTCCACCGTTTTATTAGTCTCCTTTTACATATGTATAGCAGTGAGGGGGGAAACCTGTTGTTGGTGAAGTACAGAGCCTATTTCCCCTCTGGTATTCACACAACAAAATTGTGTGAAAAATTATTGCCCAGGGCCTTCCCAAATCCTGAAATTTAGCTTAACACCACAAGGTTTTCAAATTCTTCAAGCCTTCTCCACTCCCACCCCCATCTTCTAAAGGTTGAAGCTGGGGTAACAAATTCAGCAGGGAGAATGGACGCCCTGCCCTTGGCTTCAGCCTGTGCTGCCAGCATAAGTCTTCCCTCAACCGAACCACTGAAATGTTTTCACTCACTTAACGTGGGTTTTATAATTTTAACGTGCAAGTTCTCATTGAATTGAGCCCCATTGCGTAGACAAATTGGACAAGAAAAGTTTAAATGTTACTACTTTGGCTTCTTCTCAAGTGGTGCTGAGCACAGATGTTTGTGGGGGCCATCATGTCCCTGTAAGAAAGGGGGCTTTGTGTGCATAACCTTACAAAGGGCAGAATAGCCCTGCTTTGCTGCCAGCCACAGGATCATCCTATCTTTATGTGTTGATTTATTAGGCCAGGGATGAATGAAACCGTAATTAATATTACTGAAGCATTAGAGTCTATTTAATTTAAATGCCACTGAATATTTCACTTTCAGTTGGGAGTGACAATGTGTTCAGGACTGTTGGTGAAAGCCTCAGCCATCTGTTACCCCTACTAAGAAGGGAAGACAAGAGAGACACAGGGAGACAGAGAGCATAGAGCTTTGTGGCTTTTCCAAGCCTCCAGGATCATCATTCAACTCAAGGGCAGAAAAGAAACATTCCTGCGCACTGGACCCTTCGTGTAGAGGGGAAATGCCTGAGAGGGTATGGGGCAACACATCTCCTCAAGGGACAGAGAGAGGAAGAAAGATGGAGATTTACAGTAGGTACATGCTTACATGCGTGCAAGTAGATGTAAGCATGTGCTTTGCAATCAAGTGCCAGGGTAGTAGAAGGAGAGCAGAGCAGGGAAGTGGCCAACTGACAGCCTACAAATATTTTGAAAAGGTGGGAGGGAGGCTTTGCTCCTTGACTCTGTAGTGAAGGCACAAGGTTTGAATGTTGATTTTAATTACCTTAAGCAGTGAGGGTCTAGTCCAGTCTAGCTGCACCACAGCAAACATCTCAGCCGTATTTGATGGACATTGCCATGCTGGGACCACAAGACATTCTCTGTGAGAGGCTGCTGTGACATGGTCTCCACCAAGTTAAAACAGAAAAAACAAACAAACAAACAAACAAAAAAAAAAAACCCAAAACAAAACAAAACAAAACAAAAAAAAAAAAAAAAAAAAAAAAAAAGAGAGAAGGAGCAGCCTGAGTCCCAGAGAAGTGCTGTGCAGCACCAAATAAGCAGCTGGCAAGCCATCACCTTTGCTCCTGTGGTAAAAAAGGGAATGTGGTGGGTCCCTAGGCACAGAGAGGGGCTGGGCATGTGGGCAGGAGGAGTGTGCCAGTGCCAGGGCCGTGCAGAGGAGATGGTGGGGCGGGTGGCTGTGCGAGGCCGTGGGTGGGAGGCTCCGTGGTCCGTGGGATAGTAATTAGCACAGTGGGTTTTCTTATAATTGGGATCATTTGTTCTCCCAGTTTTTCTCCCGCGAACTGATTTCATGCCAGAGGGAAGCTGTGTGACTCACACCTTGCCATGCCAATTAGCTGATAAACATCAAACGTAAACAAAGATGGCCTAATTAAGGCTAGTTGCCCAACCTCTACATGCATCTTGTCAAAATCCCGCCAGCCTTTTGCATCCAGACTTATTTTCTTGTTTGCTGGGACTAAATTAGTGGCTTTGCACAAGAACCACTTATCTTTGAGAGGAGCTTAGAGCAGGTAATGAGGAAAATTTGGAGCTGGCTGTGGGAGCAGTGCCACCCCATCCATCTCGCAGAGATAGACAGGGTGAGCATCGCCTCTGAACTGCTGCTGAGGACAGGGATTTGTCCACCACTGTGTAGTGCTGGAGGCTGGTGCCTGACCCAGCAGCCACATCTTGGAGTATTCACACAATTTGTCTTCCTGAGTGCTACTGTCTGCATGTGATATCTGTAATGTGTGTGTCTCCTGCTGCTCTCACCTGCTGTGAAAATTCATCAATCAGAGCCCATCACTTACTGTGGGCCCGTCCCCCCGGGACTGCAGCCTGGGGAGTTATTTGCACTTTGGAGAGGAGGTGTATGACAGAGACACATCCGAGCAGCAGCGTTTCACAGCCACTTCGCACTGGATCCCACAGGTGAGCGGAGGCAGAGAAACGTGCTCGGGGAGGAGATTTTATTCTAGAACACATCCTAATGAAATCTGTAGGATGGTTTCTCAGCAGCATAAAATAAAGGGCTGCGAAGAGATTTCAGGAGGTCATCTGGACCTCTTGACAAGATACTCTGGGTCCCTGTGGTTCAGTCCAGCAGCCTGTCCCAGTGTCTTGTTAGCCTTACTGTGAGGGAAGACTGACTTTAGGTTTGAGCTGAATCTCTTTGCTGCACGCTAAGCCCATTTGGTCCTGTCCTACGCAGGATGGACAAAGAGAACAAGTTCTTCTCTTCCTCTTTGTGACCTTCTTTGACATACATGAAGATTGGTCTTACACTAGCTTCATCTGAACCACATTGCCCAACCTTGCTCAAGAAAACATTATGTGAAGTGCTACCTTCCTAAAGTGAGGGAAAACTGGAGTCAGAAGTACCTCCACCACTTCTCTCCCCATGACAGGATGTCCTCTGCTGTAGAACAAAACTGGAGTGATTTAATATAGTTTGTTCTTGACAAATCCCCATTGGTAGCTACCACCCTGGGTGTTTACAAATAGTTGTAGGATTATTTGCTCCAGCACTTTCCTGAGGTTGAAACTGAGTTGCCTTGTCTAAGATTCACCAGTGCCTCTTTTCCCAGCGCAAGGGTCCTCTACAAGCCCTCAGTGAAAACTGCTAATGGCTCTCAACCTGCTTTGGGCCCTTTGCTAACTATCCCAGGCAGCTGGGGAATAACCTCTCACATCACATCAATGAGAGTGTTAAATCACTGTTTGTACTTCCCTACTTCCCACAAACGATTACAGGAAATAACTTTGAGAAGTTCCCTGTGCTGGTTTAGTCTGATTGAACATCATGATGTCTTCTTTGTCCACATTTTGAGAAAGAGAGCTGCTTTTCTGAGAAGGGGTAGCCATTGGTTACGCTTTGTGCTCACTGGTGGGTCCCCATCTTTCTTATGACCAGTTAGCTTATGTCAGCATGTCTGTCAAAGACAAGGTTTGTTGGAAGGAAAGGTGAAGGAGCGGAGGAAAGGCAGACATAGCTGATTTTCAAGGAGTGGCCAGTCACAGCCGTGGTCAGTGGCATTTTCTTCCTATCTTCTGCTTGGACATGCTCCAGAAATGACCACAGACTCTCCTCAATAGCCAGACCAGGTTTGGGAAGTGGGACTGGATGAATCAACTCTTTATAAAGAGGGAGTGGGTAGTACATCTTTGTACACACAAATAAATGTACTACTGATGTAATTTATTTAAAGAACCTGGCAGTCAAACCCTGAAACCTTTGAATGTTCTCTCTTGCAATCTTCGAATGAACTCTCTTCCAAATAACCCAAACGCCAGGCACTGCTTTCAGTGCAGGCAGGAAGGATGTATTGGCACCTAGCTGGAGCAGTGAGTGAAGAAGCTTCACACCAAACTGCTGCTGTCCCAGTTGGGGCAAACATACAAAAATCAATTGCAGAGATACGATTTTCACTATGGGTGTGGGTGTGCTCACAGCTCACATCAGCACAGCAGTACTTACAGCACAGAAGTGAAGGTGCAAAGATACCTCAACTGTTTTAATGGGAAAGTTATAGTAACAGAACAATTTCATAGCCACTCAATAGTCTGATGGGGTTCTGGGAAAGACAATTTGCAAAGACACATAAAGCAGGCTCTTGTTGGAGATGTCAGAGGAAGCTTTTTATAGTTCATGAACGTGTTGTCTGAAAACATCTTTTCAAGAGTTTAGTAGATAATCAGCAAAGTAATCAGATGACAAAGCACTTTGCATGTGTGAGTTTCTCCTCTGGCAGGGCTCAAAACAACGTGTAGCCTCATAACTTTTAAAATTCCAATCAGATCCCGCACGCTCTCCCCACCAGCCTCCAGCTGACTCATCCTTTTCAGAATATTTTTTTTCATTACTGTGTCTGTAGGCTGCACATCCCAGAGCCAGAGCCAGATCAAGCTGGTACTAGCCAGTGTGGTGAACCAGCTTTTCTCCGTGGTGGTCTCATCACTGAAAAACAAAACAAAACAAAACAAAACACCCAAACAAAAAAAAAAATCCAAACAAAAAAACCCAAACCTTCAAGTTCTCTAAGAAAAAGGAGCAAGTTTTGTGACTGTGACCCCATAGAGGCCTGCTTCACCAAGATGGTAGGAAAAGAGAAGCAATGGGAAAGTGTGACTGAACCATGGAGGAGACTTGATTGAACCAGAAGAGACCTGCGTCAGGTCCCAATGGCAGTGATGGCAGTGTCACCTGCAGGAGCTGTGACTGTCTCCCCAACCCCACCTGCACAACATGGGGATGCTGGAGAAGAGATGACCCACACACATTTATAAACCAGGCTGCTGCAAAGGTGAAGCAACCTGATGCAAACCCCAGGCCAGTGTCCTGCTCTGGGGATCCCTTTGGCCACACCAGTGCCAGTCTCCATGAGGCTCCTGACCCTGCTCGGCACAGTTGCTTTGTACCAAGAGACCCTTTCTCTGCATGATGGCCAAAAGGAGAACAACACTCATCAGCCAGAAAAGCACCAAGTAGAAATGGAAGATTTTCAGTACCTGAAGAGCTACCAGTGAGCATTTTCAAAGTGGTCTTAAAGAACACTTAGAAGCACAAGAAGCCATGAGTTTTAAAAAGTATCTTTGTGAGATAAATTCATATCTTGTTCCGAAGATACAAACTAAGCTTCATTTTACTAAATATAGGCATGTAAGACACGGCAAAATTCACCAAGACTCTCAGTCATATCTCCCAATGAGATGTGTTATGACAGGAGACCAGCAACCCCATGAGAATAAGGGCTCAGTATTCCAGCACTTGCACGCACGAGTTACCTCCACAGCGTAAGCAAAGCCACTGGATCAAACGCTTGCAGGATTACACTCCTCAGACTGGCAGCTTACACCAGGTCACTTGGCAGAATCCTTCCCACTGGGCTCACCCAGCACCTCCTCAGTGCTGATGGTGAGTCTCCAGAGCTTTGCTTTTGCCCCATCAGAGATCAAGTAGAAAAGTAACATTAAAAAAAAAAAAAAAAAAAAGGCAAGCTTTATTGATTCAATTCTACAAAATGATCCCCTTTGCAGCATGGTTTACACTAAGCCTCCAAATCTGACATCTCTTTGAAAGCCCTCTTAATATATCCAATTATAGATTTTCAGCAACTTTGTGGAATGTCAGCTTTCCCGGCGACTGACCCCGGAAAACACCATTGAAATCAGGAGGGATTTTGCTATTGAGCTCAGTGGGGGAGGATCAGGTCCTACATAATTTTATTGTCAGCAATGATGACCTCTCTTCACAAACGAAGAATGCCCATCCTGAACCATGGCCTGCGGAACGTAAACCATTTATTTTTATAGCTGGATCCTTCCCCAAGTGGGATATTTTGTGCATGGTTAACTTATCCCAGGGCTTTAAATGCTTGCCAAGTGGCTTTAATAACAGGATGTTGTTTAAAAAGATTGGGAAGGATTGTGGGCAGTAATAGAGATAATTGCCAAGGAGAGATAAATGAATCTTCAATCTCAAACCAACTTGGCTTTATCACTGGGTCAGGAGGGAAGATCCAGAAAAATCCCCTGTCTAAGACTAAATGCGTAATGATAGTTTGGGGTTTAGGGAAGTTGGCAGCTGTCGAGATTTTTTGATAAAAACATCTTCTGAGGCTTAATACAGGTTTGCAATTCCATATAAAGGCATGAAATTCTCTTTTCACTGCAGGGATTCAGTGGTATGGATTTAAAAAGCCAGAGATGAATTTCTGGGAGCGGGGCAGACAGCAAACGACATCCTGAACCGAAGAGTTTTGTGAGCTGCACTGGGGCAGTGATACTGTGTGCAAAGCAGTTGAGCCAAGAAGGTAAGGAGTGTTTTACAGACAGGGGACGCCTTCACATACAACTCGGCCACCCCTCAATCACCCTATGGCCACTCCTCATCTGCCTCTTGTGCCCCAGAATGGCTGGGAGAGGATGGCGCATGCCAAACCCAAAGCTTTCCTTTCTGTTCTTCAAATGGCAGAGAAAGCATTTCCAGAACATATTCAAGTGCATGTGTTTATTTATTCATCCACCAGGGAAGGGAGGAGGCTGAAAGCCAACCCTTTTAATGAGGACTTACCTTACCTTATCATGCAGAATAAGGAAGGTACTGCATGACACAGCAACTTTTCAGGTCAACCTTTTTAAAAATGAATTGCCAAAAAAAAAAAAAAAAAA
>VWZE01010641.1:568769-593466 GCA_013396675.1 Eubucco bourcierii
AAAAAAAAAAAAAAGACTGCTGGGAAAGAAAAAGAAGCAAAGTCTGTCTTCAGACAAGTCTCCCCAGATAGGTTTTGGGGAGGTCTGAGTGGAATTTCAGCTTTTCTCCTCCTGTGATGCTCTTTTTCCTTGCCTACTGTCAGATAACACCACAAGCAGCCAGACCCTCCCTGCTGTCTGTGGTTCAAGCCACCCGGAGTGACTTCTGTGAATGCTCATAGGTCTTATGAAAGAGAGGGAAAAGGCATTTTAGAGAGAGATTACTTACTTTTCAGCAGAGGCTTTGCCAAACCAGAGGTGGAGAGGGACTTAGGGGACTTAATCAGTGACCATGGAGCATTGACAGGGCTCTCATGAGAGTGGAAAAGGCATTTTAGTGCATTTTAACTTATTTTTCAGCAAAAAACTTTTTGCAGCTCAGGACAGGGCTTTCCCCAGTTAACTTCTTACAACGCTACTTCTCCTTTCTAGACTCTACATTTTCAGCTACACAAAACAACACAGAGGAAATCCAGAAGCATTATACAGGGAGAGGCCTAACAAAGGGATTTCTCTCTTTATGGTCCAAAAAGGAAAATGTGACCCATGTTTACAAAAGCAGTATTTAAAAAGGCAGCCCACCAGACACAAGCAATACAAAACCTACCACCTTTGGGTTAAAGCCTTGCTACTTCAAATGTCCCAGACTCTTCCCGTGTTCACAATTGCCCCCAAGAGGCTGACAAAAGCCATGAAGGAGGTACATGATTTGGCATGCTGACTTCTCCATACACGGAGTCCAGAAGGAGTGTTGTTTTGGTGAGGTTTATTTAAAAAAAAAAAAAAAAAAAAGTTATGAAATAAAACTGGGGCAAAACCATTCCAAGACACGAAAAAAAAAACCAAAAACAAAAACAAAACCAAAACAAAAAACCCTTCCAGCCAACACAGCTCCATATTACCCAGCAGGAGAGTTTCCCCGCAGGCGTGTGAATTGCAGACCATTCCCAGCTCAAGGATCTGCGTTTTCAGTCTGGCTTAGCCCCTCTCCAGGGAAAGGGTGCAGCCTGCCTGGCCAGCAGGCCATCCACAAAACTCGCTGCTGCCTCGGGCTGCTGTTCACAGCCCGCTTGCCTTTAATATTGACATGCTCGCACTTGGCGGTATTATTCGGGGCTTTGGGTCTGATGATCATATTTATATGGCTGACACCCAGACCTACTTGCCTATTCCTGCGGATTCCCGTGAAGTGCTGTCATGGCTTATTACCTGTCTATCTGCAGTTCAAGCCTGGGTGACTTTTAATTTTTTGAAGCTTAATGCTGGGAAAACAGAACCGCTTCAGATTGGTTCAGTTCACCTCCTGGATGTATGGATTTATGATATATAATACTGTATCATACTCAGCTTGGGAGCTGCTGTGCCTGTTAGGTTTTTTTTAAATGTTCTTATTTTACCTGCAATAAACCTTTTCAGAAGCATATCATCAAAAGGAGAGAAGGGAAAATATCTTTATTGGATTTCAGAAACTTCTGCAAAATTGCCTGCGCGTTGCTTGTCAGGCTGAGGAGCCCTTGTTCATGTTTCGGTCTCATCCAGAGTTGTGTATCTTAGCTCAGTGATAATTGGAAACTCTTCTCACTCCAGCATTTTCAGCTGTTGTAAAAGTCTGCAGCTAATGTCATAACAAGAATTAAACTGTCTCATCATATTACACCCATCTTAGCTGACTTCGCTGGCTATTAAGGTGACAGCGCATTGATTTGAAATTTGTGTTAATTGTTTACCCCTTCTTGCAGAGGCTTTCTTGGGGTTTTTGTAGCAACCTGCAGGCTTTCTGTAGCTGTGTATTATCTTTGTGTTCAGCTTCATAAGGGCTTACAAAAGAAATACCCTCTTTGTCTAGATCATGGCACATAATACCCTCACTCCACAGATTTCTCTGGTGCCTATATTCCCTGCATAGATCATTTTAAAAATAAGCTAGTGGAGAGACCGCGGCTGGCTTTGATAGTGCAAGACTTTAAGAGGCTTTCTTCCCTCTCTGATTTTCATTTGTAGCTGTTGCCTCCAGTTCTTCTGGCTCCTGATAGCAGGGGTGTTGTTTCAGACAAGCAAATGTACTTGTTCTGCCTATACAAGCTGTCACTTTATAGATTTAGTGGAGAAAGTGACCTGCATCCCCTTCCTCCACAAAACAGACCTTGCACCCCATCGCCCTCATACTTCCACTTTTGGGATGAATAAGTCAATCCCCACATAAACCCATGGTAACAAACTTTCTACCTAGAGCTGAGACTGAAAATTGCTTTGTGTGATATGCTGTTTCTGGAACAAAATGAGCATCACCTCAATGGGAGCTTGGCATGCCCAGTGACTGCAGGGCTTTTTTTTTTTTCTTTTTTTTTTTTTTTCCCTATGGANACCCCTTTCAAATGTTTCTCAGATGTTTCTAACCTTCTGCTCTACTACATTGTGTTTTCTCTCACCATATCAGTTATTACATGGGAAATGGGAAGATGCCAACTTGTCCTAATGAAAAAATATGCCATCTTGAGGGAAAAACTGTAAGTAATCTAGTAAGCAATAAATATTTATTTTTGAGTTTAAAATCCCACTGTTTCTTGTCCCAGATGTTAAGGACTTTGGATCAGGCTTTGGCTCATTCTTGGCATTTGTCCTTATCTAAGGGACTTCTTCCTAAGGAGACCTGCTCAGCCTTCCCTAGCTAATCCCACAACCAGTCCTTCCCTCCCCTGCTCTCCCACTAGTTCTTTTCTGGCCTTTTAGTATTTAAAAAAAAAAAAAAAATCTAGTTGAGCTTGTGCATGAGCTGCAACTGGATTTAAAAAATCTCTAAGGGCCACTACATTTTACACAGTTTATAGCTTATAAACATGATTGTAAATTGCAAAACTATTTCTGGTCATTTGAGCTCCCAGAGTTTATACCTGGGGAAAAGTCAAGTCTCCCAACTGTCATTAGAGAGCACTTCATTAGGAAAAGAAAACCATTCACTATTTATATTTTGAGCAGAAAAGTGCCACTCACTTGTATGAATAAAGCATGTGCTTTCCCAGGCTGATGCTGCCTGGTCCCTGCACACCAGTAGCCTCAGCCAGTGCCGGCACCCACGCGTGACAGGGCCTCGAACAGGGACAGGGACTTGCTGTAGCAGTCCAGCAACAAACCGGGTTGGCACCAAGGGCTGCCTGGGTGCCCTCACCATTAAGCAGTGCCAGGAAGGTTGTCTATATTTAACGTGAACTTCTCTGCCTTTGAAAAGCAGCACTTGGTGCACCACAGCCACACTTTAAAAGCCTTTTGTTTCATTCCTGTTTTGATGAACTTCTTTCCCTTTGATGTTCATCTGAAGCCTAATCGCAATAAAATGCGCACAATGGTTAGACTGTGGAAGAGAAAAAGGTGCTGGGAGAGCACAAAGCAGTGCTTTATCCCCTGCCTCCCCTGTGCCGCTCGCTTGGCAGGCAGCAACCAGCGCTGCAGGCAGAGCAAGCTGGGGTGACAGCCAGGGGTGTCCTGGGCTCCCACCGGCTCCTGCCACAGGCAAAACCACGCTCGCAGGAAAGGAGCAGGCACAGCCAGGCCCTGAGAATCATAGAATGGTAGGGGTAGGGAGGGACCTCTGGAGATCATCAAATCCAAGCTACCTGCCAAAGCAAGATCACCATGGGAAGGTCACTCAAGAATGCATCCAAACGGGTCTTGAAAGTCTCTAGAGAGGAGACTTTCTAGAGCCTAGAACATGAGAAAGGCTCACTTCTGCCAGCACCCGGAGCACTGCACTCACAACTGTGACAGTGCAGAGCTAGTAGTCAGCTCCAGTTTGGGACATCCTCCACAAAGGCCTCCTCTGGTCTGAGGGAGCAATGGCCACCTAAGTGTGTGACACTACGTGGACAGGCTGCTTTCCATATCCCTCACTGCACATCAGCATCCTGTGCCATGAGAAGGTGACATTTTGAGCAACCCCCCCTGAAGCATTGGGATGCTCCAAGCAGGGGATAGTGCACCAGTACATTGGCCTCTTTCTAAGCTACCAGTGCCTCTGGTTCTGAAGCATTTGCTGGAGCTGGGTGATACTTGTTGCTGTTTGGGATCCAATCCCCAGGGAGAGATGTTTGCTGTAAGGGGCTCAACATTCCTTCAGAGGTAAGTTTCAGGTCCATCTGATGGGAGGAAACCTCAAAATGTAGGAGACAAAAGGAACCCATAAATTTTTACAGTCTTTTCACAATTTTAAAGGCACTGACAAACCATTTCAGAAGGTGATGAAGCAGCAGGGCCAGCAGTCACCATAACTGCTCCAGACAGCATTATGTCCACAGGTCAGTGCTCTTCTGAATACATTTCGCCCTGCCCAGACCATCCTTGGGTTTGAATCAGCACTCATGGTCTAAGTCTCCTTACAAATTATTTGTGCATATTAACTCCTGATGCCACCTGCTTGTCCCCCAGCTGAGAGTATCTCCAAACAGCTGAGACCAGTGCCACTTGCCTTGCACTGGTGCCCTGAGGTGCCCAGGAACTCCCATGGAAGGGCAGTGCCCAGACTGCACCCATATGCCTGCTGGGGCTGGCAGATGGAGGTGTCCCAAAGATGTCTCCATGAGTTGAGTATCGCCCATGTTCCCTCCTGGTCCTAGCCCTGCCCCTAGGCAGTTGTTGCTCTCAACCACATCATGGCACATGCCAGCTTGAGTCACAGCACATGCCATCCCTGGTCACATCTTAGGACACACCTACCCTGGTCATAGCCTGTACCTACAGTGGACAGTGGAACCAGGGTAGGGTGCAAACCCTATCCCCTTCCAGGTTGGGCACACTCCCAACACTGTCTTGCACCCTGAACCCTGTTTCAGCTACCACAATCTCAGACCTCCAAGGGTGGGCACAGCATACTTTTGGGATATTTTTGTGCAGCACCAATGCAATAAACTATTTTCTGTGAAGCTCCTCACAGCATTTGTAGCCTAAATCAGAAACAAACCCCACGTGCCTTTGCCCTAGAATGGCTGGGATGGCTCCTGCTGCTCAAGCACAGTTCTGTGGCTCAGGGCACAGACTTGCAAGGACATAGTCTGTCCTGCCTGACTCATCCCACTGTCTCCAGACATTCCCCTGCACAGGATAAGGACAGAGACCTAATCAACTCATATATAATATAATTTCTCCTTTACTTTATGACATCTGTACTCACTGCTGGTCTGACCTACTTAGTGGAGATTAAACTGAGTGATTCAATTCAGTGCATACTTTTAAGATCTTGATAGAATTTGTTAGTTTGTAATAATATTTTTTTACTATTCAAAACTTTGCATTCAAAAAAATCTTATTACAAATATGATAATTTTTTTCACCTGAGAAGGTAAAATCTGTAAGCTCAAATAACTCAACTGCCTCTGAAATGTACACAAGAATTTGTAACAGCACTACTTATTAAGCAATGTTAGTATCTGCCACTGCAGGTCACAGTGTGTTACAGTCCCTCTAAAATTTAGCTTAGGCATGGTGAGGGAAAAAAAAAAAAAAAAAAAAAAAGCTTTCCACTATGCCCCCATTTCAAACCCAGAAAGCAAACAAGTTGTAGCAGACTTTCTCTTGCAAAATGAATTTGTCAAGCTCTGCTGCATTTTGCTGAAGTGTAAGAAACTTAAATAAAAGTGATTCTGAAGTTAAGTAGCTGGCTTCAGGGCAGAGACTGATGGGGATTTCTGTGAGTGTATTTGCTCTTCCTAAAGCTGGGGGTGTGGGTAGGTTTTTCTTGATGCCAGAGAAAATCACTCATGAGCCTAAGATCTTCCAAGAGTGATTCCCCCTCCCTCCCCTCCATTGCTCTATGCAGATAATATTTTGATAATATTTTGCAGATGACAAGTGAAAACTAGGAAATCACTTTACAGTTTTGAGATAGCATCTGGATTCTTCCTTTTATTTCATTGCATTGTCTAAACATATAGATTATCTAGAGAGATAGAGATAGAGAGAGAGAAATAGTGGTAGAGGTAGAGGTAGAGGTAGAGATACAGATAGAGATAGAGATAGAGACAGAGACAGAGATAGAGATAGAGATAAAGATAGGGATAGGGATAGGGATAGGGATAGAGATAGAGATAGAGATAGAGATAGAGATAGAGATAGAGATAGAGATAGAGATAGAGATAGAGATAGAGATAGAGATAGAGATAGAGATAGAGATAGAGATAGAGATAGAGATAGAGATAGAAATGATAGCAATAGATGTCTCAAGTTTCCCTAGCAAATGAAATTTGCCAGTACTTAACAGCTTGCAGGAGGGTCTGATGGCCTGATGGGATGCAGGGCCCGATCTCCATCTAGAAGCAGGGTTACAAAGCGTCTGAAAATCAGGCACGAGGATTTCAAGCAGGCCCTGAACACTGAATGTCTCTGAACACCTTCTTGTCTCAATTAAAAACCAAAAACCAACATTTAAAAAACCCACTTGTAGCATA
This sequence comes from Eubucco bourcierii, assembly GCA_013396675.1. Classification (NCBI taxonomy): domain Eukaryota; kingdom Metazoa; phylum Chordata; class Aves; order Piciformes; family Ramphastidae; genus Eubucco; species Eubucco bourcierii. The sequence goes on from VWZE01010641.1 coordinate 575,243, forward strand.
ATGGTGTTTTTTTCCCTGGTATTTGATGCCTTGGTTTGTGCTTGGCAGAGTACAGCTGCACTTTTTAACACTGCATTTTTCTGGCTTTTAGTCCATATTATGAACCTGTCGGCAGAGAACCTTCCAAAATTGTCACCTGGCTGTGCCCATGTGACATGTTTGTAAAGCAGTCGCTGTCTGTGTGATATTTTTCTGTATTTTTACCACTTGTGCACAAGCTGGAAGACAGTTTTTGCTACATCTGATCTGCACTGAAGCAGCCTATAAAAGCTGCTGTTAATATTCAGTGGTTTTATGCTGCCATGTGGGAACTTGCACGTCCAGTTTTCAGTAACCCCTTCGGACACAGGCACAAAACCTGTGCTGCTGCAATACCAGCTCTTTATACAAGAGGATTATCTGTGGGTATGTTTTGCTGGGCAAGATAATATAATTTGAAATGTGCAAAATTGATGCATGCAATGTTTTATTCCTGGAGGTAAAATCCACTTAGTGAAACGTCAACATTCTGAGTGCGAGATTTGTGCTCAAAATGCATTTCTGCAGTTCTCGCAATGAATTTCCTCAGGTGATTGATTTAATAGATGGTGAATAATGGTTAAAAGCAGAGTGCACACAGTCGACATAAAGTACTAGTATTAAGCAAGTGCCAAATACTGGGAGAGTCCTTATTGCTTCCCAGCATCTCCTATCAGTAAAATAACATTGTTTCGTGTAACATGAGACAAAAGTCACTTGCAAAACACTGTATCAAACCTAAGCAAGTCCTGTCCATTTCCAAGCTCTGTAGTGCAAGGGTAGCCCTGCTCTGTTGTTACTGTAACCACACCTTCACTAGATGGGATATACAAAGAGATTTCATAACCAAATATCAGTTATATCCATGGATGCTTCTTTATAATTGAAATACAGACCTCTGTGCCTGCAGAGATTCAGGGAGAGCAGTAACACTGCATAGAGCAGGGCATCTCAGAATCCCAGTGAGATCCCCTACAAAAGCCCGTGCAGAATATTTTTAGGAGCAGAATCTATAGAAGTACCCCTCAAGGACCACCACCACACCTCATCAAACACTGTCTGACAGGGACAAATTACAAATAAATTGCCTTTAAGCCTGGCTGAGCCACCCTTGCAGTGTTGGAGCTTGCTGCAGGTTTCACCCCACCCTCTCAGGCTGGCGTGACCACCTCCTGTCCAACTCAAACCTAACTGCATCTGATCCCATGAAGTGACAACCCAGGGTGAAGGCAAGTAGGCAGCATGTGGCTTAGAGCTCACCGATGGGTCAGCGTTTCTTCACTTTGCCTCCTTTCTCCACAAGGATTCAGGGCTCCAGGAAGCTTTCTGCCCTGAAGAAAGCATGTCTCACTTTTTAGGGGAAGGGAAAATCATGCAAATTGGAGGTGGTTTATGTAGCTGCCCCCTCCTGCTAGACAGCATATTTCTATCTGTGTTTGGCTGTGTTTTTCTACCCCATCTCCTTCTGCTCTACATGATCTGTCAATATTGGGTTTCCTTTCATTAGACTTTCCTCTCTCGCGACGTCTGCTCTGCACCACTGAGGTTTCCTGCCTTGACCACTGCTTTCTTCAGTGATTTGGTCTGATTCAAAATGGAGCTGCTAGGTTGATAACTAGAAATAATGCATTTGTGTACTCCTATTTACCGTAAAACCAACTATTTCTATCAGCTTTGTTTTTACAATATCTTGAGGGAAACCATAACACTCCCTTAATTTTAGATCTCTTTTTTTTTTTTTTAATCTTCCATCATGTATAGGTTCCAAGAGACATGCATGTAACATAGATGCCTCATTTACTCCTCCAAATATGCATTGAATATTGCTATGTGCAACAAACATCACTAAGAACATGGCTGAAGACAAGAAAAACAAACAAGAAAAAAAATAAAGCTGCTGTAAAAGGCAGATTTTTGTTCAAAATTTATTAATAACTCTCAGAAAAAAAAAAACCACATTGCTGTGTTTTTTGGATATTTGAGTGTAAAATCTGCAGATTTTGTAATGTCTCAGTCACATCTCTTCTCTGACTTGCAGATCGTAGATCGAGTGATGTCTGCACTACCAGACGGAGCAGCAAAGAGGGAAAGGGGAGGGCAATGCCTAAACTTCCATCACCCCTCAGAGAGACTCGGCTCTGCTCTGCACAGCTTTAGTCTCAGCTTTCCACACCTAGGTGTAAATCTACCTTTGGGCTACAATGCACACTTCTGCCAGATGAGGTTAGTGTTAATCACAAATTACTTAGATCAGTATGGATCTCTGTTTCATGCATGTAGCAATTGCTCACTGCTCTGTGTTCTCTGTGTTTAAAACTATTGTTTATAAAACTGAATTTACCCCCTTATTGCCCTGCACCCTGCTGTTACTGATAATGTGTCTGGAGAAATCAGAAGTGAAACAGCAACATCTGGTATTTTAAATCTACTTTTCAGGGCAAACTCTGTCTCCCTGCCCACACACACATATGCTTGTGTGTGTCTCTCCATTCCAGTGCTTGAACCACAAATGTGTGGGGTCTGTTACAAGAAGTTGTGTAGCACAATGATATTGTAATCAAATGTGTGCTCAGCTGCGTTGCAGGAGGTAGCAGCAACTTACGTCCCCACCAAATGTCATGGCTTCAGCTTCCTTAAGAAGTCTTTCTCACACCAGAAAATGCAATTATCCTTCTATTGTCCCTTCCCACATGGTGATCCAAAATACTTCAGTTAAATGAAGCAACCTGTCAATACTTTATCTATTGAGATATCTACAAATACAGATCAGTGTAAGCCAGTCATTGATTTTAGGATTCTCTGTCCGCCAAGGACTGTGACAAATCTATACTCTGTCCCTGAGTGATGGTGGGGTTGCTTTGGGATTTCTGATTCCATCGGGGAAACCCTGCAAAAGTTAATGTAGGCAGAAAGCACTCTGCTGCTGCTCAGCTGAGGAGGATCTGAACCACATGTGTGTCCTTCCAAACCCAACTGTTACATTCACAACTAAGAGCCAGACATTGCAAACAGGCTAACATTCAATTATTTTTTTTAAAGCAAGAAAAGGAGAACAGCTTCAATTTCTGTCTTGCTCTGAATTTGCCTTGCTTTGGAATCCATTTCTACTGTACAATCATAGGTACCATTCCTGACCAGGACTGGGGAGGTGGTAATGTGGAGAAAGCAGTGCCAATCAGTAAATCTTGTTTGTGAGAGCGGACACACAGAAAAATATCCTGTCCTATTCTATCTGTATCTGGATTTTGCATGTGCAGTGTTATCCCTTTGACATGCTTGCCCCACAGCAGATTTCATATGGATAAATGTGTCCTTGCAACAAAAAGATTCTCTTTCTGAGACACAGAAAACTGAGAGACCATGTCTCTATGTGTGTGGATGAACACTCACACAGAGTCCTCCAAACATACACCCTTACACAAGGTTTTATGTAACTGAACTCCAATGCAATGCAAATGTTTACAAGAAATGATCTGCAGCTCACTGGCTAAGGATAACTGAATAATTTGCTAAGGAATGCAGGGAAAAGTTCCTAACAACACTTTAGATTTCTCTGTTTTAAACTAATCAGAAAAAACCAAAAATGTATGAAGAAATGTTCAAATTTCAGTTAATCATTAATATTTAATACATGCACAGATGAGGTATTTGGGTATTACACAAAAAAAAAAAAAAAGAGAGAGAGAGAGAGACGCAATAAATATTATCTTGGAAGTGCTGTGAAGTCCCACAAAATCCTGGATATTGTCCTCAGGGACTATTTTCCATCATTCCAAACACCACAGCAGCTTCAAGCTTTTCCTGTTTACTCTATCAGTATGTATTCTTTTTATCCAAATTGTAATCTATTCCCAAACCTAACTGGAATTAAAAAAAATATATATAAAATAAAATAAAATAAATCAAAATAAATCAAAATAAAATAAAATAAAATTAAATTAAATTAAATTAAACCAACATGCCACCAGAAATGCAGAGTGGGCAGTTTTGCAGTCTCCATGTAAACCCTGCAATGTCTGACCCACTACAGATGAAGCTGCTACCACTGAGCAAGGTACACAGAGAATACAACGTCTAAAAGAAATGTCTAACAGGAACTGAAGTCCAAAATACTGCACCTCAAAAACATTATTCCCAGGAAAGTAATTGGTAGTGCTTTTTGAAAGTGTTAAATTTGCTTCCATTCTGCGTGGAGAGCATTTTCTCACCCTTTGTTTTCTATACTGATGTGCTATTGAGGCAATCCACCTTTAAAAATGGAGAAAGAATTAGAAAATTGTGTCTACGCGAACGTTTAAAAACATGGCTTTACAAAATGCATGGCCACCCTTGCAGAAGGATTTTCTAGTCACTTAGACTGACCTGCAGAGGTAGGTGTTGCCACTAGGAATCACATGGTTGTTCCCAACTCAGGACCCTCCTGCAGACAACGTTAGCTGAGGAAAAACTCCAAGGACTAGGCTCTTCTGTGTTGAAAAAGGCTGACGTTGTTGCATCTACTCTACACCTCTGATACTGCTAGTTTATGCAGCATCATTACTGCATGAAATACACCTCACATGTGAACAGTGATCACGGCTGTGAGGCGTGCTGTTAAAGATGCAGCCTCCTCCACGTACATCCTCTGTTGTCTGCTTTCCATCCCTACCCATTACACTAGGCAGACTCCTAGAACTAGGTAATTCATATGTAAGACAGTAGAGTCTCCACACTAAATAGTTATAAGGACCCTCATTTTTCAAGAAAAAGCTGAATTTTGGATTAGAATGGGAAAAATAATGTGCCCAGTATTGATCACAAAAGAAGAATAGAAACAAAACCTGTGGTATTCAGTTACTGACATAAACTCCATCATGCACCCTGTGAGCTGTGATTTCAGCCCAGTGACCCTGTCACGTGGACCTGGGAATTTGTCCACCCCATCAGCAAGCTTTGGATCAGACCTGTGAAAGCCAGAGCTGCATATATGGCTTTGACTGTATGTCTGGTGAGTCTTGCAACTCAAAGAACAGCACGCCTCACTTGCTTCCTCGCTGTGTAAACAAGCACAGACCACGTCACCAAAAAGGGTCTGAGATTCACCCAGCAGATCAGTGAAACATCTGTGTAGTCTTTATCTCACAAAGAAACATTTGTCCGGTAACACGTTGCAGCCTTTCTGAACGGCAACACACGGGGCCGTAGGCAGAGCAATTAAATCACAAAGAAATGAACTATTAGAAATGTGGATTCTACTTCTTTGTAGCCCATATAGAACATAAAGATATCCTTAATGTGGATTTGTTTACATATACTCATATTCCCTATAAAATTTAATTTAATATTTAAAATAATGGATTATAAAATAATATTATATTCCATGTAGAAGATCAATATAATGTATAGCTACTAATATATTTAAATAACTCTGGTTTGTTTTCTGATCTCAAAGTATTATTGAAATTTGAGGTATTATTGCAATTTGAGGCAGAAGTTTTTTGCCTGCTGATATGCAAAGACATCCCAAGAGTTTTAATATAAATAAGCAGTATGAGTTTTTCAGGAGGATATGTAACCATCTATTGACCAGTCACATTATAGACATGGGCTTTACTGGATAGCATATGTAGTTTTCATATGTAACATCATTTCTAAACATCCAATTATTCTGCATTTTTTATATGGAATTTTGTAATCAGGAGAAGTTTTAGGAAGTGGGAAATGATGAAGAAATGGAAGGTTAAAAAATGAACAAATAGAGAAACATTACATTGCTCATTATGAAACAAAACGAGAGCTTAGGAGTTGTAATGTATTGCATATTGTATTTGTAACCATACCCTACTGACACTTGGCAATCATAAATTACAGTAACACTGGAGACCCAGAGTTGGCTGATTAAGAGACATTTGAAGAGGTCTGTCCAAATAACTGCCTTCCTGACAGAAGGACCCCAAGGAGCCAAGAGGAGCTGTTCACGTTTCTCCCCTGTACACAGAATGAAATCCAGAAATTGGTAAGAAAGTGGATTAGATGCTCACAGGGGCTCATGCTTCTTAGATAGAAAAAAAAAAAAAAGAAGTGACACTATTAACAAAAGGTGTGTGAAAGTGTGAATGTACAGCTGAGGTTGGGTGCAAGGGGTGCACATGTGTGTTAATCTGCTTTTGGCTTGCATTGAGGAGTCTTTTGGGGAAGAAAGCAACTGGGCCAGGTCCCGCCGTGCTCAGCTAAGCAGAGACATACTGGAAATCAAGCCTGAGACAGGATGGGAAGAACCTCACCATCATTTGTGTCTGTGTGTGGGAGAGGGAAGCCAGAGACATGATACAGCCCTGAGTATCTGGGATGCCCATGCATGTCTCCCACAGTCAGGAAGTTCTCAGAGGATGCAGGTGCAAGTGGTCACAGGCAAAAAGGGGGAACTCCAAGCAGCCTTGCACCCAAAGTCTCCTGTGTCCAATTCCACCTTCAAGAGATGTCAAAGGCATCACAGACTGTGTTGTGGCTTGAAGGGGAGACAGCCTCACCCACCAAATTAATGCACTGGACAGATTTTTGTGTTTTTCCCACAGAGGTGGAGTTGGAAGAGGGGAAGACGAAACATCCCAACTTAATTTCTTTATAATGGTCTGATGGAGCGTCTGACAAGTGAATCCTCACTGTCCCTGCTCTCCAGCTTGACTTCAATGACTGCTTTTAACAAACAGCCTCCTCCAGACAGGGAAATTCTGTTACCTTGCCCAAACCTGCTCAAATACTTTGAGCTCCCAAGTTATACCTTTAGCACAGGATTTTGGCAAAATGCAAGAGAGGCGCATACTTTGAACTGGAGGTAGACTGAAAAACAGCCCCTTGATCATCAGTGATGCCTTTATCCATTGAACCAGAACTAGGTTTCATAAAGCCTTACACCCATAATTTCTTGATCTCCTCTCAAGGTGCCAGCCAGCCCCGGGTGAACCAGGTTGCTTTCAAAGAGTTCATACCCCTGTGCTCTTGCAGCCCTGCAATATGCATTATAAGTAGCTTAGCAATATACATTATAAGTAGCTTATCAGTGACCACAGATTAGCAGGGTGATATTCCCTCTGGAAATCTTTGAGCTTGCACTGCCTTCTCTCATTACAGAGGCTATCAGGTCTGCATTGCTTTGAATCCTCTCACTGAGGGGACTTTACACTAACCCCATTTGGGGTTCCTGAGTTATGTCTCTGAACGGTTCATGGGCAAAGTAGGATGCTTATTTCCAGTGCCTGGCAGGGAAGGGGAGCCCTGCCACAGCAGCTAGGTGCTCCAGCATCCCCAGGCCAGGGCTGGCAGCTGGGGCAGGATGGGCTCCAGCCAAGCATACCCCACACAGGAGCTTTTCTCCCTGTGACTTCTGCCCAAATGCATAAGTCCTAACTGGAAATTAAAAGCCTGTCCCATTGTAGTCTTCAGGGGTAAATTTCAGAGGCTCCAACACTCGATAATTAATAGGATCTGTCCTTCCTCTCATTGTTGCACTAGCTGTGGTATTTGTAAAGCTTTTTATTAAAAATTAATTTCTTTATTTTGTTGGAGACCCATCACTCAGTCACGTGGCTCTCTGTCATGTTTCTATCCTTCCTACTCATATTCGAGTTATGCCATCAAGCTAATATATTGTGACTGCTCTTCTCTCTTGTGACAAAGCCTTGCAGCTGCCTCCAAATCAATAGATGTCAAAGAAATATGAAAACAATCATGACAGAGAACTTAAATCCTGGCTAGAGTCTGCATAATAAAAAATGTGCTTCTGTTCTCAAGGCAGCGGATTAATTTATCCTAAAGTTTAGTCAAATTTTATTCCGGTACCTTTTTCCCAGCAGATAGAGCTACATCTGTTGGGTTTGTAATGTAATTTGTAATTACTGCCCTTCATGTGGTCCAATGCCTTGAACCATCTTTAATTAAAAGCATAATTAAGGGAAGATCTAAAGGAAGACAATTACCAGATGGTCTTTTTTTTAGAAACAGTTAGTTGCATTGAGGATGTATCCTGGTCCATTTCTGACTTGGATTAAAAGACAGGCTGCTTCCCTCACAATCTGCAAGACGAGAGGTTGAAAAGGGGCTCGGACATCCTAGGCAGTGCCACAACCAATAACTGTGAGACTAGCTAGTGGTGAGCTGGGGGGAAGCCAGGAGTAACTTAGAGCACAGGGTCACCCTGGCTTCATCACATTTCCCATGGCAAGTGAGCCCTACTTTCTCCTCCAGCCCAAAGTCCTTGGAAAATACCACCCCAACCAATACCCCCCATCACTGGGGACACCCTATGGCTTCTAGGAAACATTTTCCTGGCAAAACCACTAATTACTAGTAACAGTAAAATAGTGACATTGCTAATGGTAGTGATACTGGTGATAACAGCAACAGCAGCAACGATAATAACAGCAAAGGAAGGACTGAGCCCTATAATAGCCTCCAAAAATTAATCATTGCCACCTCCTCAGGTGGGACAGATCATGCCTGCCCAGTCCTTGGTCATCACAGCCTGAAAGGAGATTTTGGCTAACCTCTGAGTCCCCCAGCTGCAGTTGCTCAAGACGGGAAGTATCCACCCAAAACCTTTGCTCAGGCTGTGGGGCACAGACATACCCATCTCACTGGGTTTAGTTTTGGGGTCCCTTCTTTCATCATGGGGTACTACAAATGAGCCTATCCCCACACCTAGAAGTTTCAGAGAAAACAATTACTGAAAGAGAAAGGGCAGAAGGGGATGGGAAATAACCCTGAAAATATGAATAATGCAACAAAGTGCTGAATTACGTTTGAACACAAAATTTCGAGAGGAAGTTGGGAATGAAAAAAAAAAGAGAGAGAGAGAGAGAGAAAGGGAAACCTCGAGCGGTGGTGTAATGTAGATTAAATTTTTGCTGTATTACTAAGATTTCATTATTTGACTGTTTCTACTCAAAGTAAGGCAGCAATGAATTGTAATCATTTCAATTATCTTCAAGATAGTTTCTTTAGGATACAAGTTGTCAAAGATAAAAAAGTAAATTCTTGCTGCTCCATGGGTCCATTTTCCAGACGGTTTGTCGTTCTTACTGCATGATTTAGTCTAAGCTTTTTTGCATACTCCAGCTCTCCCATACGCCCTCCGCGGGGGCGCAAACCCGCTCCCTCCCCTTGCGGACCGGACACACACGGCTCCGCGTCCGCGGAACTGGCGGGGCTGACCTTGCCCCATTGCCGCTTCGCCTCCATCCTCTTTAATTAACTTCCCACAAGAGCCTTCGTGGTTGGTTAAGTTTACCATTTTCTCCGTCTTATTTTTGTGGCTCTCGCCCTCTCGCTTCCCCCCCTTCTCTGGCATATTTCCTGGCCCATTACTCTGATAAAGAAATAAATGCCGGGCGGGCGGCCCCGCACCTCGCCTGGCCGCGGGGCACCCGAGGCAGGATCCGTCCCAGTCCCCGCAGCCCTCCAAATACTGTTTTCCCCCTGCTGACAGCGGTTGATTTGCAAGTGAGAGCTGCTCTCCGCCGGGAAGGAGCTTAGGTCTCTTTAAGCGCAAACCAAATAACATTTAAATGCCTTTTTACTGCCGGGGCATTATTTATTTAAGTGGCCGTCGGAAATCACAGCAACGCGCGTCCTCCTTCCTCCCGGAATATTGTCCTTGCCGCTTTATTAGAGCCACTAGTTTAAAAGAGGCTCTTTTCGAATAAAAGAACGCGTTTCTTCCCGTTATTCATATCTAGGGAGTCCCAGGCCTTTAGTACATTAAAAAAGGTTCAAAAGGACAATTCGCAATCCACAGATATTATATTTGTGAAATGTCCTTTTGTCGAAGCTTTTAACACCTTCTTATAACGAATCATTTGTTCTTTTCTTTTTAATTTTGATAGACAATTAGCCATCAAATATACACCAGTTGACTGTAACCGAGCATTAAACTAGCCTTTATTTAACGCTAATTTAGCATAGCTGCTTTGTTTAACTTTGCCATACAAGAACCAGGTTTTGTAGGAAANGGTGTAATTTTATGTGGGGCTGCGTTTCTTTTGGCCCTCTACACAGCAAGCCCTCTCCTCTTTGTAACCCATTCTGCTGGGCAGAAACACCATTTCGGAGTGCCTAGCACCTGGAGTCTGGAAAAAATTAGCATTGATATAGATTTAGTTGAAATGTAATCTCTTAAATCTGTCCAAGATTCGGAGAGATAATTACACTTTCACTGAATTGCCAGGGGTCAGCGTCTCTATGGACCTGAGGAGTTGATTTACTAACAATAGTGTTACATAAAAAATGGTGTTTGAGATTATAATGTTAATAGATGCAGTCACTGGGGAAAGCAGGCAGGCTATAACTAATTCGATGGAACTTGGTTTTTTGCTTTACAAGGATTCAAATCACTTGCAGCATTTAATTTAGAGGAATGAGTTTGGCAGTAATTATAGCAAAATGGAAAGGTCGCCTTGGAATATTAGTTATTTTTCCCCAAGTTGGAACTCGGGATTTTGCGGGGAGGGTCTTTTACCTCTGCCCCTCGGCGATGGTCGGGAGAGTCGCGTAGCTGCAGCCCTGCACTTTTACCACTCGTCATCTCGGACCCAACAGACGGGGGTGGAAAATATTTGTATAAGCGCTGGAGCTGCCCCTCGAGTAGGACCCGACTGTTTTCGGAGAGAATCGGGATATCTCTTTGCTCCCGGGGGACGTTGACCGGCCCGGCTTAGGTCAGCATCCCTGGGGCACAACGCACCAGGATCGAGGCGAAATGGTTCGCATGTTCCCTTGGTATTTTGGGCAGTCTGGGGCAGAAGGTTCGGGTCCGTGACCCGGTGAGTCCGCTCCCGTCTCGGAGAGCTCAGAGAAGGGCAAAGCTCATCCAGAAAGGACCTGGCAGAACCCAGAGAGCCCAAATCTGGCCACTGACCCACCGCGCCGGCCCCAGCCCTCTATGGGACAGGTATCCTGTTTGGGCACCCTGGAAACTCCAGCCCAACTCCAAATCTTTGTGCCACCGTGTCCTCCGTGTACGGAAGGTCTCCTTCTTGGGCAAGACTGGGGCTGGGACATCTGGCCGGGCTGGGGAGAGTGGCCGTGGGGAGCCGAAGGTTGGAGCCGCCCTCGGAGGAACGTGGCTGGTGTTAGGCGTCTACCCCAGCCTCGGACCTCCAGGGCAGTCCCGTGGGAGCTGATCTCCCCGTGGATGGTGGAGGAGGAGAACCCGGGCCCAGGTCGGCCCGGCCCGCTGCTGGAGCCTGGCTCTGCGAGCCTGGCGCTGTCCGCTCTGAGCGGGTGCGGCCGGACGCGGAGGAGCGCGGCAGCCTGCCTATGGTGCATCCATCCCCCAGCCGCGAATTGCCTCCGGGAGCCATAAATCCAAATCAATTACCTACGAGGCACACCGCCGCTGAGCGCGACTTGCAGTCAGGGCTGAGCGGAGGGTGCTTTGACACCAGCAGCCCGGCACGCGGCGAATAATGCGCTACCTGCGTGCCTCCCAGCACCTCTCCTCCTCTGCGCCCCTCCGCGCTGCGGTTGGGCCGCGGGGCGGACAAGAGTGGACGGGAGCAGCCCCGTAGACTCGTCCCGCTGCTCCAGCAGAGCCATCCCTGGGGCAAGGGTGGCTTTCATGGCGGTTGCGGGCCGTCGTCCCCGGGGCCGCGGCTTCGATGAGTGCCGGCAGCAGCCGGGGCAACGCCGGCACACCGCAGACTCCCGCACCCCCACGACTCCCTCCGTCCCTGGCTGTTTATGTTTTAAGTCCATCCGATCTTACATGTAACAGCAATATATATGTTAATTGAAAACTTCTGAATTTAAAAAGGTTGTGACAAGTTATAATTTGTCTTGTCAATGTCTGGAATCCTTGTTTAGCTCTTTAGTTGTGTCTACTGTTCGTGCCTGTCATCTAACAGCTTGCCTAACACGCTGCCTTCCTCTCTTATGGCACGGAAATGACAAATGCGCTGTTTTATCCATACAATTTATTTCATTATTGTTGCCAGCACGAAGCATCACAATCAATCATAAGGAAGTCCAGTTGGCAGGTGTCAATCTTGGTATGTTTTTGTACGTCTCAGTCTATATTTAATCCAATTACAAGGGTCATGGAGTAAGTGCAAATCCCCTTGTTACAACTCACATCTTATTCAAGATTTTAAGTAAAAAGTCAACTTGATCACATGGGCGCTTTGGGGGACCTCCGATACCTTTTGATATGTGGTCTCCCCCTCCCAAATTATGCAGAGATAGCATTTTATTAAAGAGTTATCACAGGTCGTTCGGGTTTGGATTTTTTTTTCTTCCCTGAGTGTTTGTGTGCAAATGAAGTATCTTGTTATTTTGCTAAAGAAGAGGGAGGCTTTAATGATGGGAGATCTTTCCGCTCATTGCCCTTTCAAATACAATTGTAGATCGAACTCAGCCTTGTCACGTTGAGGAAAAGTGAATTTCTAACATCCAGGACGTGCCTGTCGACTTTCAGCGAATTGCATCCAATCACCCCCAGGGAATTCAGCTAATGTCTCAGTCTAAACCGGGATGAGGGGAGAAAAACAAATCAAACATTGTCCGGAGTCACGCTTATTATGAAAATGTTTTAAAGGATAGAGAAGGGAAATAATTCAAGACAACCCAGAATAAAGTTTTAGACAAATTAATAGCATTAAGAGTCCTCGGAGAAGAAAAAAAAAAAAAAAGAGAGAAAGCCCAGCTTCAAAGTTAAGGTATAAAGAAATTATTTATAGATGTATGTTTCTTTTAGAAGTAAAACGTTGATTGGTTTAGGGCTTTCTTTCTTTCTTTCTTTCTTTCTTTTTTAATTTTTTTTAAAATTTTGAATTATATTTCTTTGGATGAGAAAACAAGGTTACGGCATTGAAAATAATAGCCTTATTATACAGTCGGCTACAGTGGGATCCTTCACAAGGGGAAATGTTATTTTTCTGCTAAATTTCTGTCTTTAGGACGCTTCAGTTCACAGAAGTTTCTTGCAGCTTCTTAAATTAAACACACACCCCCTCCCCCAAACACACACAGTCTCTCACGTTAATCCCGGTTGTTACAACAAGTTTCCAGCACATCAGGGTTCACAAACCGGGGTGCCCTGTGTCAGCCGGCTCAGCCCGCTCTTGGCGAATGCTCAGGAGAAGGCGAGGAGCAACCGTTTACCAGGTTCCAGGAAAGCCTCGCAGGCTGCCATCCACACAACAGGCGGAAAGCTCTCAGCCCTTTATACGGCAACACATGAAAAGCCATTTCAATAATAACTCAGGTAGTTTTTATTCGAAGAGATGGAACTATTCAGTTTCTATCAAACTGCGAGAGGGCTGAACCGACAGGACGAGAGGATTGAAAAAAAAAAAAACAAACCCCAACTCCTTAAAACAAAACAAGAGCAATATTACATTTCTGCACCAAGGTTTAAACAGAATCCTGGGGGCAAAAGAGAAATGTTAGGCAAGCAAAGAAACGTGTGGGGGAAATAAAAAGAAAGTATTTAAAACCACATACCTTGGACAAGGGCAAAATGCTAGTCAAGTGCCTTTTTCCTTGAAAGCCAAAACCATGTTTCTATTGCAATATTTTCCCTGTTCTAGAGAGTTTCCTTCGGTTTTTACCGTTTATTGCAGCTAGTCTTGGACCCTGCAGCCTGCGCAATGCCATAGTAAACAAATTGTTCTGATGTGCTTATTATTATTGCTCAAGTTCTGCTTGGATAGAGAATTAAAGCTCATTATTACAGTGTGTGTTGAGAATTGCTCAATCTATGTGAACATGGGGGTTTGGGGCATCTTCGGGGAAAAAAACCCCACACACACACACAAAAAAAACCCAACCCACAACACCGACAACACTACTTCGTGTAGTGGTGTAAATCAAATATGTATAATGCTTATAAATTTGTAACACGTTGCCTTGTCCCTGCTCTTATTCCTTGCCCGGCACGAAGCCCTACAATGAGTACAGCTCCCTTCCGAGCTGCTCGGCGGAATCGCCTCCCTCCTTCGCGGCCCAGGTGAAGGCTGCGGCCCCGACGGTGACAGAAAATAAAAATACTGGGCGAACACACAGACATGGGGCAGCTTTTCTGTCTGCTTCCCCGGCACCGCTCCCTGCCAGAGCCACTCGGTCTCCGTCTGAGCATGAGCTCTCCGGGAGCTCCCTCAAGACTGCGCTAAGGATGGCGGCCCGCTGCGCGCCTGGATATCCCTGAGGTGGCCAGACGTTTCCTATCCAAAGAGTGTCCACGATCCCAGCCTCAGAGTGTCCTGAGACGCGGCCCGGCGGGGAAAGACGGGCAGCCGGGCCCCGCAGCCCCCGGGGTCCAGCTGTCTCTGAGCACGGCGTTTCGCAGTTTATTTCCCCCTATCTTTTTTCTTTTTTTTTCTTTTTTTTTTTTTTTTTNAAGGGTAGCGGGGGCCGGAGTAGCATCCCGGTACCCCACAAATCCCTCTCCTCCCGCCTGCCCGTCAAAGCCTGCCTCTAATCTATCTGGCAGCTCCCGCCTCATCCTAGGCGGGCGGCAAGTTCATGAAACATTTAAGTGCAGTTCAATAAAACTATCGGCTGGAGCGGGGCGGGAGGGGGGGGGGCNGCGATCTCACAGGCAAATATGGACTCTGTTCCTTTCTCTCCCCCACCTTCCTGCCTTCCTGTCTCTCTTCCCTCTCTCTCTCTCTCTTTTTTTTTTTTTTTTTTTTTAGATAAAAAGGCAAACAGAGAGCGCTCTGGCTCTGGTGAGGGGACTGTTTGCCTGCCTCCGCCGAGGCCTGGCCAAGCAGACTTGGCTTCACGCCTGAGCAGTTTCTGGAGAGCGGCGCGCTGGAGAGCAGGGGAGGCAGCACCTGGCCCTGCTTTAGGAGCCATCTCCTTTTATTGACAGCCAGATAAGCAGGCGGGAGCCGTGGTGTTTCCAACGCTTCCCTGGAGGACCCTGCCGGGTTGCAGGGAACCACAAACCCTTTAATAGCAGCGGCTCCAAACGTGCCGCGAAACCCCATCCTGGCAGCGCCTCCGGGCCCCCAGCGCGGAGGCCACCTCCCCGGGGCCGTCGTTACCTGCCAACGACGGCGGGACTTACGCGGTCTGGCCGCGTAAAGGAGAAAGGGTCATCTGGGAACCGAGCCAGACCCCGCAGGCTCCCTGTCCTGGTCGCGGCCTCCGAACCCCGGCCTACAGAATGGTAGCAGGGGCCGGAGTAGCATCCCGGTACCCCACAAATCCCTCTCCTCCCGCCTGCCCGTCACAGCCTGCCTCTAATCTATCTGGCAGCTCCCGCCTCATCCTAGGCGGGCGGCAAGTTCATGAAACATTTAAGTGCAGTTCAATAAAACTATCGGCTGGAGCGGGGCGGGAGGGGGGGGGGCTCTTCTCTGATAAATTATTTACTCTGACAAGTGTGTGCAAATAACGGCCTCTCTCCCTCCCTCTCTAATGGGAGAGGGTGCAGTGGGCAGAGCAGAGAGCCCGGGCAGAATCTGCTGGGCCCAGGTCACCAGTAGGGGCTGTCACGGCGCGGGTGGGCTACCCAGCCGACTTACGCGTGTCCCGGGCGCACGGCGTGTCAGACCGACACCCCGCTCCGCCTGAGCGCGGCGGGCGGGCTGGGATAGCCACGGCATTTCCAAGGAGCCGCACGGTCGGGACGAGTTTTGTGGGGGGCTTCTTTCTAGCCACGCACCACCTTCTCCCACGGAGGGCGTTTCACAGGTGAAGAAGCCAAACCTCAGCCTAATACTTGGCCTATAGGAGTCCAATGACGGACCCGGCTGCTAGCAGCGCTGCGGATGGGGCGAGCCGTCGGGCTGCAGCCCCTTTTGCAGGGAAGCAGCTGGAGGAAACAGCGGCCTCCGCTGTTGCGCAGAGTCCCGACGTGCGGTGCAGCTCCGGAACGAGGGCCGGGCCGTCTCCGCCGTCGGGGCGGGCGGTGTCCGGACTCGCGCCGTCCGCGCTCGTGTCGCCTAAAATGTCTCATTAGCTAAGTACTGTCCGCCGTGACGTCACCGGGGCGGCCCAGCCAATGGGGGAGGCGCTGGCGTGGATATTAAGGGAAAGTTAGTGCAAAGGCAGCACCCCTCTTTTGCTGTCATTGACATTTAAACTGTGTGGCAGGTTCTTGCGTGGAAATTGGCGACTGGAGCCTCCAGGTACCTCCTCCTGGCCGCGGGACCGCCGTGCCCAGGCCCTGCACGCCCGCTGACAGGTAACGTCTCAGCATGCCCCCGCCTCGTCCCTTGCCGCTCGCCCCAACCCCGGTCTGGTCCTTGCCGTCGGCCCAAAGGGCCGACCCCAGGCAGCCGGGGAGCCCGTGCTCCGTGGAGGAGAAAGGCTAGGGAAGCGGGCTGGAGCCCTGCACAACAGGTGGGGGTGGGTGGGAGGAAAGGAGGGAGCGGCTCCGGCCGCTGCCCGCCCGTCGGAGGGGGAGCCCCGGGGCGGAGGGGGTGGCCGGCGCGGCGAGCGGCTTTCCAAACCTCCCCCTCCCAGCGCGGGCGGCGCAGCCCCCTCCCCTTCCCCCCGCCCAGTGACCCGAGCCCTGCTCCCTCGCCGTTACCCATCTCAGGTGGCGGGGGCAGCTGCAGGTTACCACACCCGTTGGTGGCCCCGCTGAGCACCCCGGAGCAGCCGGCTGCTTGGTCGGGCCCCAGATGGACGGGATGGGAACGGGACGCGGAGGGTCCGGTGCGGCGAGACCTCACACCTCCTCGGAGGGGCGCGGAAGGGAGAGATGGTGGTGGGGCTGCGGAAAGGCAAGGCGAGGAAGGCTGTCGTCGGGGTCTACGTCCCAGCCGCCTTTCACTGGATAACGCCGGGATCTTGCGGGTCGCCGCGGAAGCTTGGTCTCCTTGTACGGGCTAGGAAAAGTCTAGTAGAAGAGGCGACCACCTCGCAGCCGCCAAACTCAGGCTTACCTTCCCAACCCTAGGTACCTCTGCTAAATCAGGGCTTAAGTGGGGAAGGGAGATACCCTAGAAAGGTCGTTCGAAATAACTCGAAACAAAATACACCGTAAAACTTAATCACCGCTTACCCGTTCTCGAGCATCTCCAAATATTCCTTATGGTGCGTTAGAGGGAACTCTCCCTGTGAGGCTTCACTGTAATATACCGGTAAATGGACATTCTCCTTCAGTAATAAATCAAACACCATCTATCTCAGATCCTCCTCCCTAATTAGAGATGTTTATTGGAGATGGTGTTTATCCAGCTGTCATGCCGAGAAAAAGCTGTGACATAATTACCTCTGACCAGATAGTCTTTTATATGCATATCTCGCTGACATATAAAACAATTGGCTTGCATTAAAAATGACAAGATCAAATGTTGATTTTAGCCGATATAATAAAATTTCTCGTCACTAAATCAATTAAAATGCTATTGTCAGGCTCTCCAAATTACGAATCTTGTGATTTAAACTTCTTTTTTTTTTTTTTTTTTTTTTTTTTTTTNTTTTTTTTTTTTTTTTTTTTTTTTTTTTTTTTTTTAGGAATTAAATGAGAGGCTCCACCAAAGGGGTGGGCAGAGGGAAAGGTACCTTACAAACTTGCCGCGATAAATCAAACATGTCTGCTAAAGGCAAAAGAGCCCTCGATCCCTCAGCCTAATAACACAGTTGACGTGAATCCGAGGAGTTTTTCTATCCGTTCCTAATAGTTAGCCAAATTTAGATTTTGCTACTAATTCAGGAGGCCATAAGAGCCGTAGGGGCGAGAGAACAAGAGCGGGACGCCTCTTTCCCCGCGTTGCTTTTAAAGCCCACACCTCGGCGGGGCCAGCTCTGGCTCACTGGGATTCTTGGCTTTGGCAGCGGCTGCGGAACCATCTGCACAGGGCTGCAAGCGAGCCCTGATAAGCTCCGAATTACTCTGTAATTGAAAATATATTTTTAGGAAAGTCTGGTTTTACAAATATCAAGGGTGTAGGCTTTTGATCCTTTCTGCTGCCTGTGTTCTCCAGTTGCTAATAAAACTCGCATTGAGCTCCTTAGTGGCTTGATTAACAGGCAGATTAACTGTTACTGGGGTTTTGAACAGCTTGTCCCAATCAATAGCATTTAAAAAGCCCGTCAGGATGCGCTAAGCTTCCACCCTCCTCCTCTGAAGGCTTTTCGAGCGAGTCCGGTTGCTTGACACTTTTCGCACATATATATATATATATTAGAAAGCTTTCTTGTACGGAAAGATGTACATTCGTCTTCCATTGTCAGAGGGCCACAAAGCCTTTTTTTTTTTTTTTTTTTTTTTT